>JAUTBV010118610.1:0-13342 GCA_032361325.1 Lepetodrilus fucensis
ACACACACACACACACACACACACACACACACACACAAACACACACACACACATTTACATGCAAGGAAACTGTTTGACCCTATATCGATCTTAACGAAATTCAATCCTAGTAAATATACTCTCGCCCACATTGAAAACTGTTCACTATGACATCAATGCTTGTCATTTATCAAATATTCGTATCTTTAGTCAAGTCTTACGTGCTCAAGAAATATTGATTTCCGTGTACTGGAGCGGTATGACCGTCTCTCTGGAATACGTGTAAACATGTACTGGGATGTTCCTTAGAGTTTTCCACACACTTTCATTACCATAATCACTGCAGTGAATAACATGGTGGAAAGTTTCGACAAGATCTGGACTCACTTAATGATAACCTGCAAGCATGATATCGTAAACTAATTCAATTGGAGAGTAATTTCAGACATGACCAAAGCAAATACTAAATAGTACTAGTAGACGCAAATATAAATTTAACATAGTTAGAGATTCGTTGTAAGTCACCCGGCGAATCCTTTAAAAATGTAAATAAATTAACCATGTAAATTCACTTTGCAAGTGAAGCTGCGACCACGCATGCAATTAAACTATTGAACGTTTTTCTATACCAGTTGTAGGGTTTGGACATATGTATTTTTCACAGCTGTCGACGATGTATACCAGATTACGCATTCATGTTTATTCGTTGATTTTTATCATAACATTTAGATTTCATTGCTCATATGGTAGAGTTTAGACAAATCCCTGTCCACAATTGCGATATCGATATATTGTTCCTCATATATGCCGAGGTTATAGCCTGAATGAATATAACAGTTCTGTTCTTGTTAATGCTTTTAAACATCGTGTATACCAAATTGATGACAGAAATGTAACAAAAGGTGCAAGAGGAATTTTAAATACTTGACATTATGGTATTTTTCAGATTGACTAACGAGATAACAGCTGACCATATGATGGTATTTGAACAGCTATAACAAAATAATCAATATAATATTTTGAATATATTGAGTGGCTTCACGCAATTGTCAGACTGTGTTCCCCAGGTGTTACTAGTTAAACACGGTGAATTTGTGTTAAGGACGTAGACTATCGTGTGTGTTACATATGTATTGTCACCAAGCAGAAGGGGAAGACTCAATGACAACGTTAATCAACTTGCCGTATAATGCAGCAGTTTTCCGACACAATACAAGAAACATACTTCACAGCAGTAACATTCCTGAGAACCCTACACTACTTTAAACGAACTGTGGGTTTCTCAGTCGATAGTTCTAGAGATCACTACAATACATATTATATATGTTACAGTAAGATCGTGTAATCAGGGATTTCGTGGAAAGTGCATATCCTTTACTTGTCATTGTCACACTATTACTAATGTCATGTTCTCGTATGTGAGGAATAAGATTTAAATAATATGTACCATATTCCCTTTATAGTTCTAATTGTACACTATAATCTACGTATACATCAATCATGGGGTGGGGATTGGCAAACAAGCTATTCATATCTGTATAATCATGGCAGATTTCATTTGAACCCAACCAGACTTTCTTCAAATGTTCAAAGCGGATTACACTACATAGGATTATTTAGTGTCATACGGATTATAACACAGACATGGAATTGAGAGAAAAATGGGTGAACAATTAGTATTGTCATAAACTCAACGGTTCAGAAAACACAATCGGGGGAGGAAACTGTATAGACGTGCATGATCATTCCCTAACATTGTACGACCTTTATTAAAGAATAAGTAAACAATGTCTCTGTTCAGTCTTTGGTTACACGACAATATCCAATACTCCTAATTGGCAAAAGTATACAAGTCTAAGAAATGATACAACGACAAATTTGACAGGGTATGAAGAGACAGAGATGGGGGACAAAAGCGGAGGGTATGTATGTCTCGTGGGGTGGGGTGGGGGTGGAGGTGAAGGTGGGGGAGAAGCTAAGGACTGGGATTTACATCCAGCTGTTATTAGGAACCCTAGACAGAGAAAGATATAAGACCGTAAAGAAAAGGTGATAGTCGATAGTTCGAGAAGGGAAGATGAAAGGTTTTATGATGTATGAAGCATGAGTTGGATAAGTGGTGTTATAGGGTATTATACATTAAAAAGTACTTTATCGTACACCATCGGGAAGATAGGTCAGTACGCAAAAACTATCCAGCGCATAATAAAACCTTGTCATTGATATATCCGTAGTACGAATACATGAACGAATCTCGTAATTGTCAATGTTCCATAGATCACGCTGCGAGTCAAACCTTATCGTTATTGTCAAGAAAAACGTTTTAACGTAAATTTCAACAAAGAGATGCCCATCAATATAATAGACAGCGTTCAAAGGCCTCGTGTAGCTGACCGTAGCCCGACAAGGGGAACTAGTTCTGTCTGCTGCATTAAGAAATGCTTTTAAACACGCGGGGGTGTTTTGTATCAATATTGTCACAGCCGTACAAAAGCTACTAAACCGGATGTTTGATGGTTTCTCTTGCGTATAGTACTCAAACTTCAATTCAATATTATACAGTGAATAAGGTGGATGCATCAAGCAGGGTATGGTTAAGGAAGTGAACCACCTTGAATGTTATGTAATGTAGCGCTATGCTGACAACGTGGCGACTGCTGAAATGTCAAAGTTGATGATACCGTTGTTAAGTAAGTGACCCTACCAGGTCACGGTGGATGCTGTCAGCTGGCGATACTGGATTCCACCACCTGCTCAACCTACTTGTCTGCCATTTACCAGATTGAAAAAACACCGTTGGCAATCCAAAATTGGATTTAGAGGTTCACTTAAGACTATATAACATGTACACTGTCAATTCCATATACACGACACAGCGGTAGGTTTAGGTCTATAGTAATATTGTATTTTCCTCGTGGGATGAGTTTGCGCGGCAATGATATGTAACAAAGACTGTAATTCAAATAAAGAATTAAATTTACCTGTATGAATAAATGATTACTGGTAGTGGCCCAACGAAGCCCTTGAAAACTTGTCCAACCAACTTCCTTCCAAACTCTCCTAGGCATGCTCGTAAAACATACAGAATTGAGGATGTCCCGTCTCTTCGCTCATGCATTTAAAGTATATACCATGAATATGCATGAGGTTTGTCACGTGACGAATGAAAAGTGTCGTCTGCTCTAAGTTAATAAATCTGAATTCTTTGTCGGTGTTTTACGCATAACCGCTAAAAAGCCCGTATTTCGTAGATTTATATAGCGCGTGGAGACATACCGTATTACCACCGTCGACATGTCTCGCAGTAGCATAATTAATAAAGTCTAAGTATCTATCATTACTTACTTCTGTACCATACTTGACTGAACTCGCGGGATCAGTGAAAAGTAGGTGCATGTACTTTATGCTAAATACATAACTCCTTTGTCCTTTGAGCATATATGAGACCGCTTGGAGATACCGTACATTTAGATTGTATGGCACGTCCTGTTTGTGTTATAATGGAAAACTTTTGCGTGTAAGTATGCATGTTTCTTTATTATGTTAGAGTGTTCTATGTTGCTTCGAAACCAGTGTATTAAAATAACCAGAGCGTGTCGTTTCTATTTGTAGGAAGGGCCGGGTAGGTCACGTGAGTTCGACCTGTGACGTCACTTGTTTATGTACATTAATTCTACTTTAGTATATATATAAAAGGAAACAGGGAAAAAACCACACTGTGCTAGTGTGATTGTGAGTCAGCTTCGTACAATGTCATATTTCAGCTTAAATATTGCTTTATCACTCTTCCGTATACTTGGAATTTGGTACTAGCCTATACCTTCCCCGGAAACTGTCAGCGAATATAGGTTCATTCAATCAATTAACTATACTGACATTGTTATGTTTCTATTTACAGACCGAGGCATTGCTATTGGTCAGCATATTCCCATCAAACGGAAATGGAAAATAACGTAGCCTAATAATGAAAGTGTGCTCAGGAATGTCTAAAAGATACTATACCAAGTTAAAACTGATGTAAATTATAATTTCATTGCATCATGAAAATGAAATGACTTCTAAGAGTACAATCCACACAAAGGCACAATTATATTCAATTGATGAGAAAAATGCACATTCAAAATAGATAAGCTTTGCCATTTCGATTAAAGCCAATCGAAAAATATATATTCATTTAAGCATACACGAGAGAGAGAGAGAGAGAGAGGGGGGGGGAGAGCGAGAGAGAGAGAGAAAGTTGTACATAACCAATAAGATAGCTCTGATTCACCAAGACATAGCTACGGAAAAATAAGAGAAAACAAATATGTTATTATAAACACGCAATGGATTTTAAATACATATTCATAGTGGAGTGATATATTTTTATTGTATTTTCCAGTTCCATCGATTTTCTATTGCACTTCTATCGTTGTTCTACCAAATCATATTCCGCCTCCTAAAAAACCTATTCATGTTAATATATACAAATTAGCATACTCGCCACAGTATGTTATGACAGTTTTGAGGAAGTCCATAGATTTATTGAGTATATACTTTTACAAGACATCTTCCTTGAGCATTCATTACCCTACTGGATGGTCTTGCTAAGTCACTGTCCTCATGTTAACTCGCGTGTTCCGACAGTTCATTGATGACCACAAGTATACGTGATCAGAGATGAACAGGACTGATAACTGTCTGTAGATAGAAACGTGTTCGCATCCTCGTTACTCAGAGAACTAGTTTAGGAACGCAATCGTTTACCGGAAGTGCCACTGGAATTTTAGAATGAACCCTCGGGTGAGGTATTCTAACTAGCTAAATATGTATGCTGGATAATGTAAATTAAAACAAAGTCCATGCATATCTCAGCAAGGATGACTTTGTTCGTTGTAAGGGAAATAGGCTACTATGTTTTACTTGTATACTAGCTAGGTCTAACCATCGTCAAGTTCCGTAATGGCGAATTCAAAATTCAATGGAAGCATATAATGTATTTACATTTGGCATGCTTTGATTTTTCTGCGTGATGATATGAGTTATGATACACGTCTACATTCGATAATAAAATAATTCATCTGCTCTCTAGATAATGCACGATACTATGTTTTCATAAACGATTGTAATTCTTCTTACTACGGCTGTATTGCTAATATATGCTGATAGTATATGAATGAGCATTGATTTACTAGCATAATTCCTACTATAGAAATCATTGTAAATTAAACGCTTGCAATTCCTCTTTTTAACAAACATATCGATGCTGATAGTAGGCCTACATGTATATGTATACGAATGAGCCTTGTTTTACTTAATAGTATATTTGCGACCATTGAAATCGTTATAATTTATTTAACCAAACCTATGTAGTTCATAGATGCTGATAGTATATGCATATGGATGAGCTATATGCATGTATATAATATATTTCTGACTATAGCAATCGTTGTATAAGTTAACGATTGCAATTCCTTAATTATATTTTTACCAAAACCTACATATATGTAACTATACATAGATACTGATAGTGTTTGTCTAAGCCTTATTTTTACTAGAATATTTCTAACCATAAAACTTAATTGCAATTCCTCTTTATGATTTAAACAAGCTGTACAGCTTATTTCAATACCGCTCCTCTTTATCCAACCTGTATACTGTAGCTCATAGATTCTGATGGTATTATGAGCACCAGGAGCACCCTCTGTCCAGTACTGCCCTGCTATATCGTCCCGACCTACACACGTTCCCACCACAGAACACACTAGGACCTTGTACACGATGATTGACAACCAGCGTCACTTAACTGTGAGGATTGGCTGTTTAGCATGTTGGCATGTACGTTTTGTTATTGGTTCAGAGAGTGCACATACGCACGCACGCACACACACACACACACACACACACACACACACACACATACACACACACACACACATACACACACACACACACACACACAAAGAAACAAACATACAAAACACACATACACAAGCTCGCGCACAGTAGGCCTATTCTGTATTAGAATGTCGACATTGCAGTGCTAACTTATCATCGACGTCAATGGAAAGTTCCGCGATCTATTGGACCTGAGGCTGTGAGCACTACACGGACGCTTCTTTCACTTATTTCAATACCTTCCTAAATTTACGTTAAAAAAGTTGTCGTTGCAAGCGTAGTTTCGTCCCAATGTAGAAAACTACTTGAAAAAAATAACTTTCTTAACATTACAAAATATTGTTACTTGACATTCGGCTTCAAGACCCCATAGAACCCAGATTAATTAAGGATCACATTGAACAGTTAAACGATGAGATAAGACGCGATGAGTTGTACCATGCACATTGGTACCTATTCAAAAGAAACATATTAGTATTCAAGGATTTCCAAAAGAAATGATAATACATGACATGTATCCATGGTGAGGGCTAGTATGACATTAACACGATGACACTTGGGCGTTGCAGTTGGACTGACTATTGATATCCATCACATGTTCTTGTCACTTACTAGGTCACGTGACTTTTTGAGACGATAAATAGACAGTGTTCATTGTACATGCCTTTTCCCACAATCCATATAGTTTATGAAGCAAAGGTTATTACATGGTTTAGCCTGGGGGATGGAAAGAGATTATACCAATTTGCTTTGAGTAGAGTATAATGACCTTTACGATTCTCAAAGTGTAGATTAGGACATACTATGGTTTTGTTGTGCGAGTACTAACGATTTCTTGTGAGGTGCTAATCTGTTTTTAGGTAGTTCCATGGTGTATTTAGTTGTGTACAAAGAGTATCTTTGGATGTAACAACATTTATTGGGCTTAAACGCTTTTAGACCGGGCGTACAATATGTTGTTACCTAGGTTTCAATGTTGTGTTAGCTTGTGTAGAAACAGGCATATTTGAATAAACTACAAATATACGTACTCACCAACGTTAATGAGCTGGAATATACCATTTATCAATGGAAACACTTTGATTTCCGAACGCTTCTTTCGAATACCCGGTATCCCGGTATCTGGTGTGCTGTAAATGTTTGTTTTCCAGTAAACTAGTTTTCCAGATCACTTTAAATGATTTTATATTAGACATTAAAGTAATGCTCGTTATATGGCAAATGCTTAAATGCTGATTATTTAAACACAATTTCTGATAACTTTGATAAGTAATTTGAATCTAGATGTGTTTCTATGAAAAGTACAGTTTATTGGTTAATTTTGTTTTTTAATTGAATAGCTTTTACTAAGATTAATTCCCACACGAGACCGTCTAGTTTTACTATGCTACCCGACACCCAGGAGATTCATAACTGTTTGGTTTTTATTTTATTTGGGGTTTGGAATCACTTTCAAGATTCTTTCACTTATATCACGGCTTGTCACTTTACGGTATGAAGAAACCTGCAACATCCGTAGCGCTTAGTATTGCAGTAAACCTGCAAGTACCGGATGCTAAGTTACTGACACACACACCAAGGATGATTGGCAACATTGACATGGTACAGACAGCACATCTTGTATTTGGTTTGTAGCATGTCATGTAGAAATTATAAGCTTTTAAAGATATTTTGTGTTCATTTCTATCATATCTAAATCTCCAATTTTCGACAAAATATTTTCCATGAAGAATTGACGTCACAAACTACGGATGTCATAAGGTCAACTGCACACTGTAGTACCCAATGTGATATCACCTGGATTGTGACGTTCATACTATACCACCTTGTGGGCTCCTACCATAATATTTACCTAATTCATATTATTATTGCAGATAAAGTACCAAATCACAATTCACAATAAACGGGTTCGCTCGGAATAGTCATATATGACGTTAAATGCTCTATGTGACGACCATGCTATACACACATAGTCAAACGGCACATGTGGGACATTCATGAAAGCATTTAGAATATACATACATGTTTAATATGTAATTATTCTTAGCGATATCCATATTTGTGAGCATTTATTCTGTGTATGTTGCAAGACATGCACACAGAGTTCCAAAAATAGAAGCAAAACACCGAGACAGAAATATTCCCTTTATAACGGTCATGTTCTGATAAATGTGTACTCTACTTATCGAACACACCTGCTACAACAAAAGGTAAATAATAGAAATACAACAGAACCAGTAATCGGCAGTATGTCCTCACCTCGTCATAATTATGCATGGTCGTCGTTCATTGATAATGCAACGATACTGGGTTAATCGCCATGTATATGTATATCTTATATATGGGTAACGGTGTGGACATATTAATAAGTTCTTCTAAGATGTCCCCCTCGAGCAAGCGGCTAAAACTAGAAGGTTGGGACCAAATATATATGATATTGCAACAACATCAAATTATCGCTAACTGTTACATCACATGTCCTTTGGTTAGGGTTTAAACTCTAGGAGAAACATCACTCAATACTTGGACCCAGTACTCATATACGACTGCTATGTTTGATACCAGTAGAAAAGTGTTTTTTTTGGGTAGTATATGCATACAGCATAGATTTGAATAACATGCATGCCCCATTGACGTCATAGATGTTTTCACTTTTTATACCCTCTGTCATCTAGTGCATTTTAAGTTCAACCTTAGTCAACAATTTTATTGTCTTTAATTAATTCCAGTAGACCCTACATACACTTGTAATGTGCCTGCAGCAGATTACTATAATGATTATGTTATTTTACACTTGTATATTTAGAAACTCGACCGCATTCAGCTTCGTGTTCTAGCCTACATGCATATCAGTTTCAAGCAAATCATACTTCATTACACAACATAGAACATACCTTGTTTCATAACTACTCAAAGCAAAAGTTGACACTTAATGACTTTTCCAATCATTTGCTACATGCAATATTGCTTTTTGTAACGTTAGTCAGCAATGAATTAGATGCTATGGATATGCGTATAGTATGACCATGCCTATAATTATGTACTACTGTATGCTAGCATAGGTTTAGTCAATATGTTATGTAGAAAAGGCGTTCCCCACTCGCACCCCCCACAGAAACACGTCTTCTTTAACCCTCTACACGCTGGAGGCAACCGGAGATGTCCTAAATAGCAGTGTTTGTGTCTAGTCCAGCAGGGAGAGAGAGTTAAACAAGCATACTTGTTAACTTCAAATACTAATAAATATTATAAAACATATTTAAAAAAAAAGTTAAATAAAATAATCAACTACAGCTAGTAACTTAAGCAAAGAAACAAATACACAAATAGAAAATAAACAAATAGAAAACAAACAAGCATAAAACAAACAAGCACACTAACAACAAGTTCACAATAACAACACGATACGCATAATAATAACTTCTGTCCTAACATTCACATTATGTCAAAATATCATTTCCATAAAGCACCTATGCATGATACTAAACAGATGTGTTTATGTAACGAGAGGAACATTGTCATATCTATATGCTATAATATTGTTACACGAAAACATATGAATGGTACCTTGCCTTTGATCTTCATTCAAACCATTCATTGAGATTAATTTTATTCATGGCATCATCAATGCAAAAGTAAATACTATGTGATTGGATACATCAAGCATTGGAATATAGTATAATGTAGGCGAAATTGAAAACCAAACTAAATTCAATCTGCACGGTTATACTTACCATGATAAATTGATCACACTCATATAGTCTACATAATAATTAATATAGTATACTTGTATATTCGAAACGTAATATTATATCATAATGTACCACCGATGGTGGATTTCTGAAAAACAATAACTACTAGTATTTATTTGAAGTCAGCTATTACCATTTTCAAATGTAAGAACAATACATTGTTGATGAACAATTAGACCTATACTTAATAAAACATATTTGAACTGGCATAATGTTGCTTTTGACATTATGACATTGGTAACATGTTGTAGTGATGTGGTATTAAACTAACTAAACGTAGTACTAGATTGCAAGCATTGAGAACACTCCCGTACTTATATGGTCACATATATTATGCAAATGGAGTTTCAGGTCAAAGGTTACTTAACATATATTACCTTAGAATGGCATTTAAGGCATACGCGCTAAGTTGGTAACAACTATCTACTGTTATAGCTGTTTGTAATATATTTTAAATGGTAAAAGGTGTAATTGTAGAACCATGTACAATTAATAAATTACCACAATTTACTTGATTTCGCCTGGATATCTAAAGTACAAGTCATAATGTAAAGAACGAATACACGAGTATGGTTGTTCTATGCTTGCATAGACATTAATGGGACTATGTTCTTGAATTATTAGTGTAGGCCTAGTTTATCATTAACACTATAATACTGAAAGTCAGATTGTCATATTCATAGTATTCCCGTGGATATATTATATTTAATTCAAATAATGAAATAAAGAATCTGATACTAATAAAATACAAGTTTCGTATCTAGTAGTAGTGAAGCTGTTCGTAAGCTAGATTATACTTGAGTAGGCCTATGCTAGGCTACGTTTGTTTAAAGAAGCAGGCTAAACGTTGTAAGTTTTCTTACCTTCAGTTAGCAAACCATTTTACTCCAGAGTTTTCCCTGTCAAGCGGACTTTCTTATGAACCTGCCACCCAAGCAGACGACAATACCAGAAAGGCCCGGATCTTTCAAACCTACCCCAAGTGTCGTCTGCTACAAGCGGTGACGTCACACGGTGATAAAATGCAGGATAAATATAACTGTCGCTGTTTGGCTTCTGGAGGTTTGGGCTTGACATATGACTGAGCAGTTAGATTCAGACACATCCTCTATAAATTACACGACACTCTCACTGGAGTAATTCGTGTCAAATGTCTATGATAATTATAGAAAGCAACTTTGATGTATTAATTCAATTAAGAGACATAGGGCCCAAGTAAGAGGAATCCTCTGTATGGTAGTGGCCAAACATATAGCATGTTGGATAAACCTCATATATAGGTATGTAACTTATGTTCTTCACGATAACCAACATCCATATACAATTAAGTTTCTATGAAATTACAGATGAAGAATAGGATCTGTTACCTATTTCACGAATATGTTACTCTGCAGTACATAGGCCTACCAAAACCCTTTAAGATATATATCTGTGCATATACGTTGTCATGGTCACGTTCTAATGGTAATGTATCTGTAATCATTAGTTTAGCTATTTCAAAAATACTTCTTCTTCTGTACAATGGAACCAATGAATTCAGGGATCAATTTTCTTTCTCGAGTCTATTGAAATATATTCCTTGAATTTTTAATTATTCATTATTGACAACAATACATTGCTTATAGTCATCCGGTTGCTAGAGGCATATCAAATTTTCATATATATTTTTGCATTGTAATTTCATCAGTCCTTTCGGTACCGTCCTTTCTAAAGTTCAGCGAATAGATGCAGTAATACAATATATCTTTATAATAAATATACTGTACTCTAGTGTGTATTAATTCGTGAGGAAAAACCACCCGCACAGTATGATTCTAAACTATACATCCAATACGGCCTATTCATATATGTCTTTACTGAGTTCAACATTTAGTGGAAATACTAACACAAGTATTTAATCTAACGTACCAACACTTTGCATGTGAAATGTTTCCATGCACTTATACGAAGGTTTGTATGTCAAATGGTAATGATCAGCAAAGAACGACAACAAATTACATCGTTTTGTTGCTCACTGTTACCATTTCCGAAAATATATTAATTACATTTGAGACGCACTGAGACAGTCTATACAGGCTATACAGGCTATACAGGCTATGTATACATACCATAATTAAACGTACAGTCATTGTTGCTATTAATTAACACGTAAAAGCAAAACCAAATTACTGATCATCTAAAAAAGTATTGTTGCAAAGTCTCCGTAAAACGCAATAGACAACAAACATGTGCATTCATGTATAAATGTTTATCGCCTATTTGCAATATGACAAAATATATATTGGTGGTCATATACATGACAATTTAGATATGATACTCTCAAATCTAATTTAGATTATGGAAGTAGACAACATGTGCATACATGAAACTATTAGCATAGGCCCTAATTCCTATACAATTCATGTTTTAACCCTTACGTGTAAAATACCATTCTACCTAGATATGTCTGACTTCTCATACCTATGACCATTCCACAGTGTTAATTATGAGTACTGTCTCAAAAAAATATCTTATGCTGACATGACATGACAAGAAGAAAAATGGAAAGGCTATTTATGTCTACTATGTTCCTAAATTAGAAACATTTGTCCTCAAATAGTTACAAGGGGAGTTATTCGTGGGTTTATGACTTATCAACATACATAGTGGCTGGCACACAGAACTAATTTATATCTGTTTTCAAAGACAAGTGCAAGTCTTATATCTCTCCCTAGCTAGTTCGTTGTATGTCGAACACATTAATTTAGTTTACATTGTCTTGGACATAACTAACATGAATAAGAACACTATATAATGTGGCAGACTGTTGTTTGTTGTGTTTTATTAATCATGTCTAAGTCATTAATCTTTACAAACATATTTCTAAACAAAACATCAACAAAACAACTTCCAGATTTGAAAATGAGACCTCACATAATATGACATGAGACCTCACATAATATGACATGAGACCTCACATAATATGACATGAGGAATTTTACATTAAGTGACAGAAATAGTTCCCTTTGAAAACGCCCATTAATCTTATGGGGGGAAAATACAACTTTTGCAAGTCTATTATTTATGCATAGTAGGTATATACAGACAACATGAATTTCAATTATCCGGACGTTTTCCCTGGGAACTAAAGTATCCGGATACGGCGGATAGTGACAGTTGACTAGTATACATTTAACACTATAATATATAAATATGACACGAGTATTGGATAACATAACTTGAGCTCATCCATTCATACATAAGAAACGTACGAAGCGCAGTATACAAAGTATACATAACATGCTTCACCTACTCGTCAAGAACTAACGCAATCAACCAGTCATTACAAACCACAAATGCAGTATATTAGTCCTTGTGACACTCAATACAAATGGCAACAATCATAATGCGGTAGTTCAAATTACAATTACGGACCCGATGTGGATGACATTAAAAATTGCCCACGGATGATAAGCAAGACTTCTGCTGATGATGAAGTGTGATGGCGTCTGCCGGACAAGGTCGTGCTTGTCACGTGGTCAAAGGAAGAGTGTCAGTCCCATACACACCAGCCCGTATTGAACACCTATGTTAGGACATCAGTCCCATGCACACCAGCCCGCATTGAACACCTATGTTAGGACATCAGTCCCATGCACACCAGCCCGTATTGAACACCTATGTTAGGACATCAGTCCCATGCACACCAGCCCGTATTGAACACCTATGTTAGGACATCAGTCCCATGCACACCA
>JAUTBV010118621.1:0-13341 GCA_032361325.1 Lepetodrilus fucensis
AAAGACAGATTAGAATATGCAAATATTCTAATCTGTAACCAAGGCTCTCCAATGGCTAACTTTCTGAGGAGACTCTAAATATGATCACTTCTTACCGTCTGCGCTTAAAAAATGTCCGCAACTGCATTGCCGCATGATCCGATAAAAGCCCTCCCCGCACTATAACTTTATGATTTAGGCGCTGGTCATTTAATAAATTGAAAAGACTACCTACCGCACCTGTCTTAGGGTCAACAGCCGCAAACACAAGACGCTCAATGCGCGCATGGATCATCGCTCCGGCGCACATCGCACAAGGCTCGAGCGTTACGTAAAGCGTAGCTCCGGGTAAACGATAATTTTGTTGTCTTTTCCCAGCCCTTCGCAAGGCGAGGATCTCTGCATGAGCAGTAGCATCGTGGGTTGCGATTGGCTGGTTATAAGCCTCACTCACCAAGGTATTGTTCATAACCACAACCGCACCCACGGGTACTTCCCCAAACGCTTCAGCCTTTTTGGCTAATGCCAAGGCATGACGCATCCAAGTCTCGTCGGCTTCTATGTTCATTTTAAATTATTCTGAGAATTAAGATTGAGTGTTCTACAGGGCATCTAGACTGGGATAGTACAACGAATAGTTCAGGCTGAGGCTTATTCCTCGCACGACCTAATTTTATTTGTTATGCGCTTGACTAACCTCCAACGTAAATCAATCCACTTATTCTGAAATAGAATATCCATTGACCAAGGGGGATTGATTTGGATAAAAAATACGTCATTTCCCCAGCATGGCGTTCTTCAGAGAATTTTGCACAGGGCGATCAGATATCCAGATACCGAAAAGCGCCTTTTTGAAGAGTATGCCTTTGATAGAGCTAATCATGTGTTCATTTTTATAAATTCTGGTGCCTTTAGCAGGCGTATAAACCAAGTCATAAGTATCTCCTTCAGCAATAGGCTTACGAAACACATCAATAAACTGTTCGATTTCGGCGGATAAAGCCTGGGTATTTCCATGGGTTGAGCTTTCAAAGCCTTCTCGCGTTGCCTTCTCCATCCTTTTACTATTAATCAAGGAGGAGACAATGCTCAAACGAATGGCCATAGGCGCATCATCGTCTAAAATAGTATCTGAATGATGAGTCTTATCTTGGAGGTATAACGCTGCCACATAAAGTTTAATAAACAGTTTTTTACGAACTCCGGCACCATTCAATTTTAAAGGCTGCTCTCCTGCTTTGAAAGTCGGTAGGAGTAGGACACCGCTGATGGTCACAGAGAAAGCAGATCCACTAAATAAGCTTAGTGATAACAATACAATCAGGAGCCGAATTCGCATTTTACGCACCAAGAAAATTATTGAACAGGACTGCCCGCCGCGACGGGTAATGATCTCCCGTCTGTAGATAAGAACATGGCTGTTTCCGCTTGCATTTCCCGAGTGCTTTCAGGACTTGCCTTTGGATTCAAAATGGAGCCATGCTCACCTGCTGTAAAACGCACGATGCCAGATGAATTACTGGTGCCCGGAACGGTTACGCCGGGTAAATGCATAACAGCAGCCAACGGTTCGGTACCTGACAACGGCGCACCTTCGACACGATTGGGAATAGAGGTGTCTGGCTCAGATGAATTACCACCCACGACTTCTATCATATGAATAGGGTGTTTTTGTGCCGCTTTAGCCCCCAGGTTAATTGGGTCAGCAGAATCAAGTACCGTTTGGACGGCTATTAGGAACGCTTGAAATTCAGGCGTACCTGCTTCGATACCGCTGGCCTTGAGGCCTTCACGAACCTTCTCACCAAACACTTTGGAACCGTTGAGCAACGGTGCAATACCACCACCGGGCATAAAGAGTGATGCCGCACCAACGGTATCATCAAAAGCCAGATAATCAGTACCCACAATACCTCCCAGGGAATGTCCGGCAAATCTCACCATATCACTGTCGGCAGGGATAGGTGTCCCTCCCCCAGCATCAGCCATACTCGCCAAACTTTTACGCAGAACAAATAAGTTCGATACCGATTGTCTGATGTTATCGCGTGCAGTCAATAGGCTGCTTAAATTGATAAAATGGGTACCCGATGCATCAGGTTTGCCATCCGGCCCCGGAGTACCTAGCTCATTATTGGCAAAATCGAGGCCCATACTGGGCTCAATAGCATTGGCGAATGAGCTATTCGCAACATGCAAAGGATCTGAAGTATCCACAATCCCATGCAATACCAGATCTATTGCTACCACCATAAAGCCTGCGTCCGCGTACGCATCTGCTATCGACAACATAGATGAACGATTACTCCCAATACCATGCTGGAAAATCACCACCGGCCAACCAGCCTGGGGGGCAACGCCACCACCTGAAGCCAGGGTATTAGGCACGGTAATTAATACAGGAATCTGGATGTCCTGCGTTTTAACAGGCGTGGAATTAAACTGAGTCAGTGCGCTACCATTTGCGCCTTTCCAAAACCCCGTTATGGGGCCTTTGGGATTGTCTTTAGTTTGTGTCTCTAAATAGTAAGGAACCGATAATATACCGGTATATACATCTGCTTTACCCACAATACCAGGCACATCAGGGAAAAAAGCCTTCGAACTCTTACCCGTAGCTTGAGTGAGGATAGATCCTCCCTTTGAGCCTTGATAAACTTTCTGCATAACATCGCCAACAGATTGGGTTGTAAACGACCAACTCAATACAATCGAGTCTTTTTTGATGCCTTTAGACGCAGCCAAATTTTCCAGACCATTAATGACTTTACGAAGAGGCTCCAGGCCAGCAAAGTCCCCTGTTAAAGCTTGGCCTCCCTTAGCCAGCAAATAGGCTGTATCCGCCGTAACCGTAGCACCGCCCACACCTTTAAGGCCGTTGGTTAACACGACTAGATATCCCGTTTTAGGCTTAAGCGGTTGTGTAGGCAAAATAGCCAAGGTGGTATTATTATTCCCAGTCGCCTTCGCTAGAAGATTCGAGGGTAAGGTTATTTCATCACCAATACCAGTAATATTAGTACCTGTTTTTTGAAGTTCGAAGACACGTACTGACTCTCCCAGCTTGACAGAATCAGGATCCACCGGAGCACTAAACGTCGTTGTTATCGGAGAAATAGTTGAAAATCCATCCAAATCATTCAATGCGGCCTTAACTACCTTTTGCCCGTCAGTATCAGACTCTTTTTGGGGGATATTGAGCGTGCCATCTTTTGACCCCAAGAACAGTATATCGTTGATGGGAGGAATCTTTCCTACCTCAGGAGAAGGATTAAACTCCGCCTTTATCGTCTCGTTGTCAAAGCTTGCTTGAGCCTCAGCAACACTCTGATCAAAATCATAGTTAGTTGAATCAGAGCAGCCAATAAGAAACAATGCAACCATAAATAAAGTTAATAATCTATCCATGTTTCTAATCCTCTAGAAATTCCAGTTAAGTTGTGCGCTGACAATATTAGCGTCTGATTTATAGACGCCACGGAAAGAGTAACCATTCTCGTCGGTATGATCAGCAGGCGCATCGTCCATAAATAAATGTGCATAGCCAAAGTCCAAATGGAGCCTGTTGCTAACGTTCAGACCTGTACCAAAGCTCAGCCATGTTCTATCATTGCCGGGAATACGTGGTGTCCGATGATGAGCATCGGGGATGGCTTCTTCGTCATACGCTAAACCAGCACGCAATATCCATTTGCTATTCAGTTCATAGTTGGCTCCGATGGAATAGCGCATTACGTCATTCCAGTTCTCCTCGGTAACCGCATCATTTTGCCCGCTAGCAAATTTGATACGGAGTTCCTCAAAACTACTCCACCCTGTCCAGGTAATATCCCCCAGCAATTGTAGTTTAGTGTTAAGTTGATGCGCGACTGAAAGCGAAAGCGTTGGAGGAAGATCGACTGTCGCATCAATATCAGTGTTCGAAAGAATTTGCTTTCCTGTTCCCGCCTGACTTAACTGAGCATTAACACGATCAAGTACGGGTCGAAGTGCCGGATTGACCGTAAATTGCGCATCGCCTGAAGTCGCCTGAGAAATACCTGACCGGTAAGCCACGCCCAGATTCGTTGCCTCATTTGCGCTATATATCAGCCCTAAATTAAACCCAAAATCCAGGTTATCTGACTCAAGCTCGACCTTACTGTCATTAGCTTGATTGGAATGAGTACCGACCCCTAGCCCCACACTGCTACAGGCCTGTAGCAATTGAGGATTCGTCCCTGCCAACTTTAAACAAAGCGCGGCAGAATCAATCGCCTTACTCAAGTTAGCCTGCACATACTGCAAACTAATGCCTGCACCCAGGGAGAGCTGACGATTAATTTTCCAACCAAGGGAAGGATTAAAATTCACCGCTGTTACCGAAGAATTAAGAGCATGATAGCGCCCCACCCAATCATCTTTATAATCTGTTTCCAAACCAAAAGGCACGTTAAATGCAAAACCAAAACTAAGCTGGTCACTCAGTGGACGCACATAATAAGCATTGGGTATGAAGCCCAGCCCTGAGCCATCATCATTGCGGCCAGAAATTGAGCCCGGGACGACCGAGCCTCCCGTTAATTTTGGATTAACACTCGCCCCCTTATCCGTAAAGTCAGAGTGTCCGCTGATAAGATGCCCTGCCACCGTCAACTGTGGCGTTTTGATTTTGGTTAAACCTGCCGGGTTAAACCAAGCCGTAGACGCATCATTGGCAACGGCTGCAGCACCGGCGAACGCGTTACCCATCCCCGATGCAGAATTCTCGATAATAGCAAAACCCGCCGCTTGAATATTCGTACTGGCACCAACGACCATAAAGCCAATGATCGTCGAAAGGTAAAAATGTTTGTTAATATCCATCTTTATAATTCTCCTAGCCAAGTCTTTAAAAATAAGGGCATTCCTCCGGAATGTATAAGATTATAACGTATGAAATGTATGCTGGCTCCAGAAATATCCGTATAGATTGAACCGCTTAGAAAACTGATGAAATAATGACAGTGATCCGATCGTTTTGTACACATCCCAATTAATCAATCAGGCAAACTGATTTTAGGATTATAAGCATACTGCTCTACCCAGGAGGCCACGACAATGGCCGTCCACCCAGAATATGTAAATGGACATGAAAGACTGATTGACCAGCGCCTTCGCCACAATTCATTACTGTCCGATACCCTTCTTCTGCGATACCTTCTTTTTCGGCAGCCACTTTGGCTGCTAGAAACAGATTTCCCATTTGCAATGCATCCGTATTCTGAAGGTCGTTTATGGTCGCAATATGCTGGCGAGGAATTGCCAGTAAATGCACCGGTGCCTGCGGGGTTAAATCTCGAAAAACAATGACATCCTTAGTTTCCAAAACCACATCAGACGGAATTTCACCGGCAATAATTTTACAGAAAATACAATCTTCGACCATTTCTTTCTCCGCAGGGAATGTTTTTAATACTGGGTACGCCCCTCAAAAGCATGTGATAGGGTTTGACTGTCGATATATTCAAGCTCTCCGCCAAACGGTACGCCATGGGCAATTCGGCTGGTTTTTAGACCGAGGCTTCGCGCCATTTCACCAATGTAATGAGCAGTAACTTCACCTTCGACGGTTGGGTTAGTCGCGAGAATAATCTCTTCTACTTCCTCTTTCTTGAGGCGATGTTCAAGCCTATCCAGACCCAGTTCTTCGGGCCCAATACCATCGAGTGGGGAGATATGCCCAAGCAAGATAAAATAATAGCCACGGTAAACTGCAGATTGTTCTATCGCAAGTACATCACTGGGATTCTCAACAATGCAAAGCAACTTTGGATTTCGAGCGGGATTACTGCATATATGGCAAAGATCATGCTCCGTAAGTGTTCGACATTGCTCGCAATGGCCTATTTTTTCCAAGGCTATACCCAATACTTTCGCCATATTGGATGCCCCTCTTCGATCTCGTTCCAACAAATGAAACGCCATACGCTGGGCCGTTTTTGGCCCGACACCCGGCAGTGTTCGGAGGGCATCCATTAACTGCTCCAGCAAGGGGGGTTGAGTCACAGGCAAAAGCCAGTCTTAAAAAACGGGTTAAAATGGCAAGTTGAGACCCGCAGGTAAACCAGCCGTCACGCCCGACATTTTTTCTTTTGTAGAAGCTTCAACACGTTGTGATGCATCATTAATAGCCGCTGCAACCAGGTCTTCGAGCATGTCCTTGTCATCACCCAATAGGCTGTCATCAATCGATACGCGCTTCACTGCGTGCTTTCCTGTCATAATAACGGTGACCATGCCACCACCTGATTGTCCGGTGACTTCCATCGCCGCCAATTCTTCTTGAGCTTTCACCATATCCGCTTGCATTTTCTGCGCCTGCTTCATGATGTTGCCAATACCACCTTTCATTATATCTGTTCCTCATTTAATCTTTGGGTTTAATCGATCCGGGAATAACCTCCGCATCAAAGTGCTGCTTAAAATCGTCAACCAGAGGATCCGAAGCGATGGACGCTTCTGCCTCTAACTGACGTTGCTCTCTGCTCCTACGCTGCCGCTCAGCAGGAGAATCCGGCTTGTCTTCGCTTAGCTCGATTTTAAGCTTAAACGTTTCACCATAATGCTCATTCAAGCTCTTGGTTAGCCGGTCAACCAACTTATCGCTCAACAATGATTCATGTTGTTTGGCGAGCATTAAGCGCATCTCACCTGAGCCATAACTGTGCATCATACAATGGCTTGCAAGCGCCTTAACCATCCCGCCCAGGTTAGCGCTTTGCAGCGCTAACTCCCAATTTTTTGGACTGGGCTTTTGCGAGTCTGCGGAGGTATTAGAGGGTTCTGACGCTACAAGAGGCTCAGCGGTAACAGCGGGCTTTTCGACACGCCCGGCGAGGGGCTGGATACTCTTTTTATTAGGCTGAGATACATCCTGCGTCTTACTGCCAGCCTGGACGGGACGAAATGCCAGCATTCGCAACAAAGTCATTTCCAAGCCATTGCGTGCATCAGGAATCAGGGGTAAATCCCGCCGCCCACGGATGGCTATTTCATAATCGAGCTGAATGTCTTCTGCGCTCATATGCGCGGCAATCGCACTCAGTTCATGAACATCCGAATGATGCAGCGCCAATCCGCCCGGAATATGCTGCGCCAGCGCAAGATCATGCAGCAGCGTAATCAAGTGGGCAAACACCGCATCATAATCCGGTGCCATTTCGGCCAAAGCATCCACTTGCTGCATCACCATTTGCGCGTCACCGCTGGCAACGGCCTCCATCAAAGTATAGAGATGGTGCCGGGGAATACTGCCGAGCATAAGCCCAATATCCGCATCTTTTATCACACCATCGCCAAACGCAATCGCTTGATCCAACAGACTCAAAGCATCACGTAAACTGCCCTGCGCAGCCTGGGCCAATGGTCTAAGTGCGTGAGGCTCAAACTCCAGCTCCTCCGCCTTGAGAATTTTTTGCAAATGAGCTTCAATTAAATCCTCATTCACACACTTTAAATTAAATTGCAAGCAACGCGACAGCACCGTAACAGGAAGCTTTTGTGGATCAGTGGTTGCTAACAAAAATTTTACGTGTGGCGGAGGTTCTTCAAGGGTTTTTAGAAGCGCATTGAAGCTATGCGTAGAAAGCATGTGTACTTCATCAATCAGGTACACCTTGTAACGGCCACGGGTGGGTGCGTATTGCACGTTATCCAATAGCTCCCTCGTATCATCAACCTTAGTACGTGACGCCGCATCCACTTCAATCAAATCAACAAAGCAGCCCTGACTAATTTCTTCACAGGCAGAGCAAACTCCACAGGGTTCGGCCGAGATACCCTCTTCACAATTCAGGCATTTTGCCAAAATACGCGCGAGGGTTGTCTTACCAACACCCCGAGTGCCCGTAAAGAGATAGGCATGGTGCAAGCGCTGACGATTAAGCGCGTTGGTCATAGCGCGCCGCACATGCTCCTGCCCCACGATTTCCGCAAACTGACTTGGTCGCCACTTGCGGGCAAGTACCTGATAGCCCATCTGAATCCGAGTTGAGAGTCAGGGGAACCGCCCCGAACCAATATAGAAAGTGCCCACACCAGCCACACCCCGGCGCCCGAGTCCACTACTACCGTTGCTCCCTTCCGGGCCTGGCGGGGTTCATAGCTTATCGTCGCGAGGGGACCGATGCAGGCGCAGCGATTATATCAGTGGGTTAATAAGGATGCGAACAATCTTATTCATCGTAACCCCAAAAAAGGCTGTATTATCTAATATTTCAGTAAAGTAGAATCAATACATAACCTACTTCATTACTAAAGAAAAAAGGAAAATATCTACTCAACGTTATTCCTAGAGCCATTTGAAATCATTACACATTTTACGAGCATTTTTGCGTAAGTATCTTTATAATCTAACCTTAATTTCTCAACCCCATCTCGCTAGGTCTTTGAGAAAAGCTTGTCTATTTAGCTTATAATCAACAATTATCTGCCTGAAAAACTCTATCGATCAGTTGTCACGCAGCTATTACGGAATTTAATTTAGGTCGTTTAAGAATAAAAATAGAATTACCATAAGATTCGCTCACCTATATAACCTCTTTAAACGAGGTGTCTCTTAGAGGAGCGAAGTAAACTCACTAAAATGTAGGTTAGTTATAACCCAGGACGAATGCATGTACCTTAAACACTTCGATCTTGACAAAAACCCTTTTCAGCTCACACCTGATGCCGAATTTCTTTACTTGAGCCTTGCACACGCAAGAGTCAAAGCTCATATGTCCTATACTGTCTGGAAATGGGATGGCTTTGCTGTTGTTACCGGTGAAACGGGCACCGGAAAAACCACCCTAGTTCGGCAACTCTTAGCTCGTGTCGACAAAAACATCTCTGTAACGCTCATTCGTCAAACACAAATGAATGAAATCGAATTCCTGAGGTTTCTATTGGGGAATTTTGGTATTAGGGCATATAGTGCGGAAAAAGCCGAACTTATCGCGCAGCTTAATAGTTACATGATCCAACAAAAAACCCACGGTCGGCGAATACTGCTGGTTATCGATGAAGCACAACACCTGAGCCCCAGGATCCTCGAAGAGTTGCGACTCCTCGCTGATATCCGCATCAAAGGCGAGCAAGCCCTCAATCTAATACTCGTAGGGCATACATCCTTACTCAGAACTCTCAGGTCACCCGCGATGGAACAACTTAGCCAGAGGGTACGCCTTTGGTTTGACCTAAAAGGACTTTCCGCTAAAGAAACAAAAGAATACATTCAGTATCGCCTAGCCGTCGCAGGATCCAGGCTAGATGGTGTCTTTACCGATACATCAGTCGCATTAATTCATCGGTTCTCGGCAGGAATTCCCCGGATGATCAATATCATCTGCGAAGCAGCAATGGTTGCTGCCTATGTGGATCACGAAAAAAACGTCTCTGCAAAAAACATCAGAACAGCAATCGAAGAACTTCAATGGCCCCAATATACAGGGCGACATGTACTTAAAAAACTCAGTGAGAACCCTTTAAAAAGCGCCTCACCCAAACCCCAAAAGGCCCAAGACTCTAGCAACCAAAACCCAATAAAACCGACTCAAGATACCACTGTTATAATCCAGGGGGATAAACGCGTTGAGCACCCAAATCCACCATTGCCTAACAATTACTCACCAATGATAAATAGTCCTAATAAAAAAGGAAATATCATCTTAGATTTTGCCTAAGCACAGTCTCAGGGTATTTAGGGATACTTAGGGTTATATTGCCGTTGGGATATCGAGAGGCTCATACCGTTTCTCGATATTGCATATCTCGCCAAAACACCCGTACCAGCAGGAGTTTTCTGGCTCCACCAAACTCCTGTAGTACATTGGTGATCATTACTAGCACAAGCTCACCTCCTGCTTGTCGTTGACATACTCAGCGGCATATACCCAGCAACGAGGTACGTTGAGTAATGGCAACATTGCTAATAATCTCATCAGATAAAGCGCCTCTGAACACCCATTAAACCATACCAATACTTATAAAACTCAACGACCGCCAACTAAAACTGGTGGACTGAAAGTCGAAAGACCTAACCGACCAACTTAACGAGACATCGACTTAAGTCGATGGTTTTTACCATAGGCTTTCGCGCATGCATGCGGGCTAAAAGCGTCTTCAAAACTAATAAAGGCAAGGGGCGTTCCAAGGAGCCATCGGGGGAAGAAGGATATGCCGTTGGCTCTATAACGCCATTACACAGATTTAGTTACAGTCTCACCTTGAAAAACACCGTAAGCCTTTGGTTTTAATTCATTAAAATAGCATAGTAACGTGAAACTTCAAGTTTAACCCACCACCAAAACATGGATAGCACTAATGTGGGCGGATACTTGCTCTCCCGGTGCTCAGGCAACTGCGCTTCGACTATATCCAGCATCTGTGGGCTGGTCAGTAGGTTGAAAAAATGATTGACCTCGGCTTTTTGTACCTGTTTTGAAATACAACGTTGTTGTTGAGCTGATGGATGGTTAAAGTAACCCATGAAGGCCGGCCTCGGAAGTGGTGGGTATTTATGGGTACTAAACATTTTACCAATTCCTAGCCAGCCGTGCGTGAGCACCATCAAATTCCAAGGCCTTAGCGTTTTCTCTGGCCTCTTCTATAGAAATAAACGCCTTGTTACCCGATGAACCAGTAGGGCGAATATGCAGATCAATTACAGCAGAATAGGTCTCTGTCCATAACGCCAGCTCATGCTTAAAGAAAGCACCCTTCAATACTTGTTTATAAACTTCCTTTTCACATCGATACCCTTGATTCGTTGCCAATTCTACCGCCTTGGTAAGCTTTGCTTGATCTACAAGCAAATCAATATCACCGATAATTCGCTACCATCGTCCTCGTATAGTCCAGTCAACAATCCGGCAATACCTTTCAGCAATATTAGCTGGATATCCACAGAATTCAATAGGCGAATAACGATTAGCGCTTCGTTCTTTAGGTTCTTATTACGCTCACCATTTAGTTCAAAGATTGTCTCCAGAAAATCGCATGCTTTTCAATCTATAAACTCTAAATACCCCTTTCGTTTAAGACCAAGACACAAGGCAGGTAATACAAGATACTTATCCGAAAGCTGGAATATTATCTCCCAGTCACTTTTTTAATCTCGTTTTCTTTATATCAAGGGTGGTGCGAGCCTTCTTCCGTTCTTAAGAAGGAACAAAGCAGCTTGAAGTATTGGTATCGGTTTTTTTCCACTTTTTATTCGAGACGCTGGGAATAGGCACTACAGCCATTCATTAATCGCTTTATCTTAAGAAAGAATCCCATGGAGAAGGTTAATAAAAGCACTATCTTAGAGGAATTACCACCCGAGCCTCAGCACCTAACATGCGTTGATCGTGAACTGGAAAAGTCACTCCAAGTTCTCCATGGCTCTCATGATGTCGCGAAGCGGGCTATTCATCCCCTCCACATTCCTCGCACATCGATAACAATTTTCTCTTTCAATACATCCGCGTTTAGCATCTTAAATTCATCGTGATCTACAAGGCCCACTATGATATCGGCCCGCTCCAGCGCGGTATCTATTCCAACCAGTGATACCTTTTCTTTTTTGGCAAAGGCATCGGGGAGCTTGTTGATATTTGGTTCTACAAGTAGCAGATTGCCGACATGCTCCTTTGCCAGTTCCAATGCGATATCAATAGCCGGGCTTTCACGTAGATCATCAATATTGGCCTTAAAGGCTAGGCCAAAGCAAGCGATGGTCGGTTCCTTGAACCGTTCTGCCCGGAGGCGCACGCGATCGATAACATAGTGAGGTTTGCTATCGTTTACTTCACGTGCGATGCGTATCAGCCTGGACTCTTCGGGAGCGGAGTCAACAATGAACCAAGGATCAACCGCAATGCAGTGCCCACCCACGCCAGGGCCAGGTTGCAAGATGTTGACGCGGGGGTGACGGTTGGCGAGTTCGATCAGCTCCCAAACGTTGACCCCAAGCCTGTCACAGACCAAGGAGAGCTCGTTAGCATAAGCAATATTAACATCGCGAAATGCGTTTTCAGTGAGTTTACTGAGCTCAGCGGTACGGGCGGTTGTAGTAAGACAATCCCCTTTTACAAAGTTTTTATAAAGCCGGATCGCGGCCTCGGCACAGCCCGATGTCATACCACCAATAATGCGGTCATTACTGATTAGCTCCTGAAGAACATAACCGGGCAGGACACGTTCCGGACAGTGAGCAATCTGGATATCCGCATCGTCTTTTTGTTGCTGGGGAAAGCTGAGGTCGGGTCGCTGCTCGGCGAGCCAGGCGGCAAGTTTTTCGGTTGTACCCACTGGGCTGGTGGATTCTAGCACCACAAGGTTACCGGCTTCGAGTACAGGGGCAATTAATTTGGCAGCCGATTCAATATAACTTAAATCAGGTATATGGCCGTCCTGAAAAGGTGTTGGCACTGCGATCAAAAAAGCATCGGCGACCTCTGCCTCGGTTGTGGCCCGCAGCTTACCCGTGCTAACCGCACTACGCACAACGATATCGAGATCTGGTTCGACGATGTGGATCTTGCCCTGATTGATGGTATCAACAGCAGCTTGGTTGACGTCAATTCCGATAACATCCAGGCCCCGGGAGGCCATAATGGCGGCAGTAGGGAGGCCGATGTAACCGAGGCCAACCATGGCGATACGCTTAAACTCTGTGTTCTTCATTAAAATTCTCGCTCGTTGCTATTCGTTGCTCAATCCAATCGTATCCAGCACCCCATCGACCCGCTCCATTAACCTGGATAACTAAGAACGCAAGGGCTGGCTAGGTTGCATAACCTCAAGGTAGTGACCCACCTCCTCAAGCGCTTTAATGACCACCGCCTTCTCTATTTTTGCCAGACAAATTTCCGGTAAATATCGCTATTTTCTTCATGTTTTAGTCTTTTAAGTTAGAGCTGTAAGGCAGTTGTCAATAACAAGTGGAATATGAATAAGGCAATAATAAAAACAAGATCAGCCTCGCAAAACACTGCGTTGACTTCATCACCGCCGATGGCTTTTTGGAGTAGTGCTGCAATTTATCATTTCAGCCCCAAGACTCCTTAAACCCGCGCGCTCTATATCTATACCATTCAGGGTCAAACAGTTTCGTAATTCGCAAAACAACCAATTTTGACATAGGGAGATCACCAAACTCCAAGCAGAGCCTCTCGGGAGAAAATAATTGCGCAGCTTTAATAAACATGGTTAAGAAGCGGTTTAGGCCATAGAACCAAGGGTATTTCATTTGCAATATTTGGCGATGAAACAGCGTTTTTACGAACCAACCCGTTTTGTTGTTTTCTGGTTTTAACAGATTAAGATATTTCTCTGCATTCAGCGTGTATAAGCTAAACGATTTAGATTTTCGATGTA
>JAUTBV010118632.1:0-13338 GCA_032361325.1 Lepetodrilus fucensis
TCGAATTGGGGAATTCGATTTGAAAGTGGTTTCAGTGTGAACACAGCTTAAGAGAGCTTCGAGAAACGATACCCAGAATCAGATTCCTATATAAGCAATCGGGCTTTCGGGACTAATCACCCTAGAATAAAGCCATATACCGTGTTGTAAATCTGGTGCTGAACTCCTGTTTTAGGGTGCACCTATACAGAAAGAGCTAAAGTCTATATTACAACTTGGCAAGTGGCCACTGTGATACTTATACGCCACTTCCGGTCGCATTGCATATTTTCTTTTGTTCTAAGTGTATACGTATACTAGTACACACTTTTCAAAACCAAACTAACACACACTTATCACAGTATCGTATATGACTTGCATGCTTACACATGTGCAAACACCATCGGGTGATGTTTTGGTCTGTCTAAATCTCTCAAATAATTCAAAATGTACAGGATATTCAAAGCGCTCACCTATTAGTTCTTTCGAAGTTTTAGAACATTCTCTGAGGGGTATGTGGAGTACATGTGTACATGTATTTATAAGTCAGTCATGCCCACACTTCCTGGTAGTATCAATCAATATCCCAACGTGTTTCATGCTCAAGCTCAGAGTTTATATGGAGATGAGTTGAGCATGAAATAATACTCACAATTTATTCGTAATCTAGGGAACAGATATACGTCCTGCGTAAATATACACCCCTTCCGTGAAGCGTAGGCCGGTTGTCTATCTTAAATTTTATGTATCGCTGATGTTATGCATGGTGTATCTGTAGCGGATGTGGACCAGTTGAACCGGCAGCTGCATGACCTTAGACGCGCAGGGGAAGAGAGAGAACGCCAACTGCAGGCAATACGCAATGACATGCAGACAGAACACATACCGACAGAACACATTGCTAGAGAACGTCAAGAAAATATCCTTCAGCTAAAGGGTAAGTCGCTGAAATGTCCCCCCCCCCCCCACACACACACACACGCGCACACACACCCTCACACACACAGACACACACACACACCACAGAGATATATATATATATATATATATATATACACGCACGCACACACATACGCGTGCGCGCAGACATACACACAAACACGCATACATATATATATATATATATATATATAGGGTACTGTCGTAATGACTGAAGTTACCATACATTTTAACTGTTTACTTCTACACCGAGATGTTACAGCGAAATGACCATTTATTCTTCAGAGGAACTATCCCGTTCTACTGATGCACTGCGAGAGCAATACCGTCTGAATGAAATACAGAAGAACGAGTTGAAAGAAAAGGATATGGATAGACAGAGATGCATCAAGGAGAAGCAGGTTTTGAAACGTATGTTTTATGATTGGGACTTTGCCTTACAGAGCATTTATTTCTATCGGGTTCCTGTTATTCAAAGAGTTGTAGTTATGAAGCGAATTGTATGAACTACTGTAGCTCAATGCACATGTTGTGGTATCATTAAACCATGATATGATAACTATTACTGCTGAAAGATACTGCGTTACGAAAAAAGGTCTCTACGTCGCATCACGCATATGGAAATCAAAGGATTCTCAAATATAACATGTTTGATATTGCAGGTCAAATGGAGAATATTAGGGCTGACAGAGACCAAAGTGTGGGTGAGTGAACATGTCACGACTCAGACATCATTTGTAGCAACTTTGCGACATTCCGGATATCTGTGGTTGATCCGAATGGTCCGGCATTTCAGAAAAATCTATGGCCTCTGTTCAAGACACGTGTTTTTAAGGCGTAGCGCAACAACAAGGACAGACTAGTCAAAACTTATTACTCGCTGCAGAGGGGAACATATACACAAGCGATCGGAACAACCGAGCAACATCCACAGATATCATCTCATTCGTAGCAACTTCGCGAAATTCCGGATCGGAAATATACGCTCGTACCTCAATTTTAGGTTTCCATAATGGTGGATAATGGCAGATTATGGTGGTAAAATCTGCCAGATTATGGTGGTAAAATCCCGGGCAAGCGGCCGGGTTACCTGGCACATTATAAACTGAATATTAGTGTTATCCCTGATCAAATAGAGTTATCTTCACTAACTGGGTCGGTACATGTGCCCGTTTACGACACAAGGAAATCAGTCAATAATGGTAAACTACCATTGAGGTCCGAGAGGATATTTGTGGATGTCGCTCGGTTGATCCGATTGATATGATCTCGGACCTCATGGTAGTTTTTCATTATGACGGAAACGGACGAATGCTATAGTCGGGCAGCCAAACCCTGAATTTAGGCTGAACCGAGAAGTAGCGGTGGTTTCTGGTAATACAGGGTGTCCTGAATCAGAAACTGCATGATGACACTGTCATCATTGGGCAACCTTTGTTACCGCCATCTTAAAAATACCACTTTTAACATCTAACATCTGTTCGGGGTAGGGGAAAATTAAATCGCGATATATCCTGTCTGCTTGCCCGGGATCTTGGCAGATTTACCCGAGAACGAGGCTATCCACCATTATCCGCCATTATGAAAAAGACCTATCGAGGTACGAGCGTATATTTCCGATCCGGAACAAATAAGTTACAATAGGTATTTCTGATTAAGTTAGAATCATAAAATAGACTTTTAGAGTTTCCGTTATAAAGTATTGAACTGCTAATTAGCTGTAGTAGATAGAGAGATAAAGCTGATGCAACTCAATATATATTAGGTGTATGTTATAAAATGAAGATTTAGTTTGTGAAAATGTAAGCGGTTACCATTTTCTTCTGCTGAAACCTCGACAGCCCGGTGTTCCATTGTAAAGAAACTGATGCATATATAGAAAAGAAACTGGTACTGCTCGTCAAGAAACTGACATTTTATCGTAAAGAAACACTTCTCGCTGTGTCCGAGTTCCCTAACAGTGCTTACTACTCAATTGAAGACAATCACGCATCCCCCAGGCAATGAAGTTTACAAAAATGTATGCACCTGCCCTTTCCTAATCGATGGGATACATATATCGATGAAACAAAAACGTAGGCCTACTATTAGTGAGCTAGATCGTTGACGTCAGTTTGTTAACTCATGACAGGAAGTTAAAGATCCTGAAACAGTATGGCGGAGCTCCTTATATGGCAGACTGTGCCCTTGTGTATTTAAAATATATTTCCCTCGCCTTCATGCACTGGCCTCAGCCAATCAAAATCCGACATTCTTGTGCGAGGTAAGATAATTGTAATTGCACTCGCTGTACTGTACAGATCGTGCAAACTAGTATTACATTCAGGACATAAAGTTGATGAACTAGAACATCGTGTAATGTCCTCTATTTACTTCACAACCATATGTGTTATGTAGCCTATAGCCTACGTTTAAGATGGTCAATATGTTGTATGTTGATGCTACAGTAAGGCTCCGGTGTATGGAAGACTCTCCACCATTCAACCCAACCCAGTATTCAACACCCAACACAGCCGCCTACTCGGGTAAGAATAAGTTGTGGATATAGATATCCTTCAAAGTTGATATCCACTTTGGAGGAACGAGTGTCGTAAAATCAATATGTCACACTAGCAAGTGTGTTAATTTCTTTATCAAACACTGAATAAGTAGGGATATTCGGAGAGAAAAAAACATCGAAACTGTAGCCTACTTCAAATTCCATAAGACATTTGAGTTAGAGCAGAACGAATTGTGACGTCATGTACGTGTAACGTCACAAATACGTTGCAAGTCCGTCACCTATAACTCCATGAATGACTTACAAAAGTCTCAGAAGTGGTCCAACTTTATATTTTAGCAACGGATAGCTTGTGGAGCAATATTTTAGGCAATACCGGTTTGTCAAATGATTAATTCCAAAATATGGCTGTAGTAATTTCGTAGTAGAATGTTATGAATGAAAAGATAGTTCTGTCTATGACAGATGTGGGAAATTTTGAGTTAACTGACCAATGAAAATCATTCCAGGTGTTATTTACCATATGTGAAAATATGATATTTTATATGTCATGACTTATGCTTCGCCGTATGGTGGATAAGATGCTTTATTTAACATTGGATATTTGTAAATAACAAAAAGGAGAGGATTTGGATAACTAAGTGTTTTCGCTTTTGTCTAATCCTATTTAATGTTTGTCAATAATAAAATATGTTGAAATCAAAACAAAAACGTAACCTCTGTACTGATATACTGATAGAGTTATTATTCTGACAAATATGCTTCATGCAAGAGTCCAGGTACCAAGATTCCATTATTATCTGCGCTTCGAGCATATGTATTTCCACATAGAGTCAGCACATTATAAATGTACTATTAGTAATTAGTAATTAGTTCCATATTCTCGGGGCCAGGGGAGAACTAACACTGACGTTGTTTCCTGTGTAGGAGGTGCTCAAGGAGTGGTACGACATGTGCAAGGACAAGGGCATCCCAGTCTCAAAAAGCTTCTCTCTGTCCAGAACCCTCGGAGACCCCGTACAGATCCGGGACTGGCAGATCGCAGGCTTACCCGTCGACAAGTGCGTGCTTCTTTTCTCGCTCCATTGTTTCTGTATTCATATTCTCAAATATTGTAGCGATAAAAGTCTCCTATGCAATGGACTTCCACTTTTAGCAGGTTCTGAAATTTTGACTTACAATCAATTATAGCTACAGATGTTATGTGCAACAAGCTCCAGGGGACCGTTTCACAGAACAGTCATTGCTGTACGAGAGTCGTAACTAATGTATGTTAGCATGGAGTTGCTAAGGAGTAATGACTCTCGTAGATCTATGAGTGTTCTGTGAAACAGGGGCCTGGTTGTGAGGATCATACAACTCAGAAACCATGACTTCTTTCTATTATTCTACAGTATTTTATTAGTAGAAGGTAACATGTAATATTATAAGTATTCTCCATTTGTATAGAGAGAGATATGGACAGTTTCCTTTGGACAATATTTTTTTCATTTAATTGTAATGGTCTGTCTCGCTTTGGAGCTGCATTTCTAAGCACTTCAGTTAAATTGCTAACTCTCGCACCTCGCCTGTTGTTCAGCTACTCTGTGGACAATGCCATCATTGTGATGTCGGCCAATCGGTGGCCACTGATGATTGACCCTCAAGGTCAGGCCAACAAGTGGATCAAGAACATGGAGAAGGCCAACAAGCTAGAGGTCATCAAGCTGTCTGACCCCAACTACACACGCGGTCTGGAGAACTGTCTGCAGGTGGGATTTTTTGGGTGGTCTGAACTGACTGTTAGAATGGCAGTGCTAGTTAATGGAGGTTTATTGATACGTTAAAGGCATAATATCACAGTTGATAGACCTATATAATGGACAAACAAATTTTGATCTGAGACTAATTATGCTTGTGTCAAGTGAATGTATTTTGCAGTTGTAGCTAATAACTAGTCCAAAACAACCATAAATATCTGTGATATTATGCCTTTAATGGAGAGCATTAGCTTTCATATACAACCGGGCCTAGATCAGGAAGGCAGCTGGTGAAAAAGTAAAATTGTGTCAATACTGATAGCAATGTATTTTTGAAAATAATAATAATAATAATAATAATTGCCAAAGTACATGTACACATATATAAATATAATAGATAGAAGTCAGTAGGATTGACCGTCTCTCTGTTGACAGTTCGGCAACCCGTGTCTATTGGAGAACATCGCGGAGGAGTTGGACCCGGTGCTGGAGCCCATCCTCCTCAAACAGACCTTCAAACAGGTGACATGTAGTCTATACACCGCACTTACACTGGTGTATCCTACACCTACACTGGTGTATCCTACACTTACACTGGTGTATCCTACACCTACACCAGTCTATCCTACAGACCTCCGTTACACAGAACAATTGTAGCGCTACGAGAGTTGTAACTCTTTCGTATACAGTGAATGTACGGGAATTACGACACTCGTAGTGCTACGATTGTTCTGTGGAACAGGCCCCAGAAAGCTAATGCCAACCAAATTATTATTACTGTAACCATGCATTTTATTGTTAATGAATTAATTGAACATGGTTAGATCTCTGTGAACGTAAATTATTTGCACATGGTTAGATCTCTGTGAACATAAATTATTTGCACATTGTTAGATCTTTTTGAAAATAATTTATTTCTTTGTGGACGTAAAAGCAATATTCTTGTGTGTATATTGTTATAAAGGTGCTTATGTAAATAGCATTTGTCCATATTTTACTCGGATATATATATGTGACCACTGTATATATTATATTGTTGCGAGCATGCTCTATATATCTGCCCTGCAACGTACTAATACAGATAAATCTTCTCGGACAAAATTTTCAATGAGACCGTGACACATTTTAACTAATGCGGTTGAGATTTATCAATTCTCTTTTCTGTTGGTTGCCAGGATGTAAGTAATACGAATTTCAACATCCCTGGTCCTGAGATTACCAAACCTTTACAGTACGATTTCATGCTCAAGCTAAACAAATTGGGGGGAGCTGTGAGGAGAACTTGAGTGCAGCATGGAATCGTACTCAAAATAAGTTCCGTAATCTTGGGGCCTTATTTCCCTAGCATGTTTAGTCACTGATATTATAGTTGGGGTAATGGTCGGTAACATTATATATTTACATGCATGTCATGTTTCCATGTACGAAGTAATGTTTAGTTCCAATTTTACCAATTGTATCTCGTATTCAATGCATGTTTGTATCTAGATATCGGGGGATTATCAACAAATTTAGTCTTCTTCTATGTGTTTTACTTTGTTAAAAGTATATTAGGAGTATATGCATAACTTAATTTTACTGAATCATCATTTCACAACATATTTATTATTTTTAAGACTGTTGCATGATATTACCAATCCCGATATTGTCCCCATATTCATCTATTACTTAACATTGGAGATGCAGGTGTATATTAAATGCATAAATAATTAAATTGTCAATACCCCTGTATATATATACAATTCATCGACAACAGTGTTGTTTTTGTGTATACATAATGATGTAGTTGAGTACTATAATGAGAATGAACACAATCTTGCTTTCTTGTGGTGATGGTGTAGGTGGTAAATGTGTATTTTGTGGATAAGTCTTAAATCTAGTTAAATTTTAAAGTGTTTTTTTGTTTAGTTCGCATATTTTACATATGAAGTATTTAATCACTACTATATATATATATAACTTAACATGTTATGTATTGGTAGTTCGAGCTTATTTTATAGAAATAAATTTTGAGCAATTATAAGCATATTCATAGAAATATGGTCTAAATATTAATATATTATTGATCAAATAGAAAGACAAAAAGTTGAAAATTGAGGTTTTGGGGAGCAGCTATGCCAAATATAAGATTTTCTGCAGTTTTCACCTTTCACACTGATGTCACACCACCTATGTCACACCTCTGTCGCATGTATGACTTCAGAATGGCTTGGACTACATCAGGATAGGCGAGCGCATCGTGGAATTCAGCCGAGACTTCAAGTTCTACATCACCACCTGCATGAGGAACCCCCACTACCTGCCTGAAGTCTCCGTCAAGGTCCGCCGTGCATCACTGTTTCCTTCCCCTGTTTTTATAACCCTTGCATTGTTGACCAGTAACAGTCCTACTCCTTGTCAAAGATGTTGGAGGCATTTAAAGGAAGTATATGTAAAAACAATTGCCTTGAACATCTTCTACTGCCAAGTTCAACATTTAGAATAACGGATTGTATATGTAAACATGATGTTCCTACTGATCTCAGAACAGAAGAGTTGAGTTCGTCACATATGGGTGAAATAATCCCGCCGTGATGTAAAACAATAATTCACCTTTGGCTCGGTGGGTACGACCATGGATTCGCAATCCAGCAACTCACAAGATCGGTACTGTCCTCTGTTACATTTACATGCCTAGTGTACAGTTGCCATGCTTGTTTCATCTGTGTAGACAATGACTGGTGGGTTACTTCCTTGTCTGTGTGCAGGTGACGCTGCTGAACTTCATGATCACGCCTCTGGGTCTGGAGGATCAGCTGCTGGGCATCGTGGCGGCCAAAGAGAAGCCTGAGCTGGAGGAGACGAAGAATGAACTGATCATGGAGAGCGCCCGCAACAAGCGCCAGCTGAAGGAGATCGAGGACAAGATCCTGGAGGTCCTCTCCGCATCTCAGGTGAGTCGACAGTTATCTCGCCTCCAGAGGATATTCACAGTCCTCTCCATAGCATATGTGAGTCGGCAGGACGTCAGCAGTTATCTCCTCGCCTCCAGAGGACATTCACAGACCTCTCCATAGCATAGGTGAGTCTGCAGGACGTCTGCAGTTGTCTCCTTGCCTCCAGAGAACATTCACAGACCTCTCCATAGCATAGGTGAGTCGGCAGGACGTCAGCAGTTATCTCCTCGCCTCCAGAGAACATTCACAGACCTCTCCATAGCATAGGTGAGTCGGCAGGACGTCTGCAGTTATCTCCTCGCCTCCAGAGAACATTCACAGACCTCTCCATAGCATAGGTGAGTCGGCAGGACATCTGCAGTTATCTCCTCGCCTCCAGAGAACATTCACAGACCTCTCCATAGCATAGGTGAGTCGGCAGGATGTCTGCAGTTATCTCCTCGCCTCCAGAGAACATTCACAGACCTCTCCATAGCATAGGTGAGTTGGCAGGAACACAGTTCTCTCCATATTTCGGCAAGTCAAGAGAATGTCTGTGGTCCTCTCACCATGTCAGAAGTCACGAGGACATCCACAGTCATCTCCACATCTCCACATCAGTCCAGAATGCAGTCATATCTGCAGATCTTGGCTGCTGCTGAAAGTTAAACAGAATAAATTATGATTGTTTCACGATACAATGCATCTGATTCTTCCTCTGTTCTGTTAGTGTAGTCGTCACCTATGAGATATTCGTGTTACGACGTAAAACCTCAATTCGTTCATGTTAGTAATGTTGGTCAAGAAAACAAATGGATATTATGTTCTAATTGCGATAATATTTATTGTTGTGGTTTACAATTATGAGTTCAGTAGGCATCTCAATGTGTCTTGTCTCCAACTCGCTTTTCCTGTGTTCCAGGGCAACATTCTGGAGGACGAGACCGCCATTGAGATCCTGTCCTCAAGCAAGGTTTTGTCCGAGGAGATATCGGAGAAGCAGGACATCGCCTCAAAGACCGAGGAGGAAATAGACGCAGTCAGAGATGGTTACAAGCCAGTGAGTGCACACTACCTGACTACCTGTGTGAAACCTATATCATAGCAATTGTGTAGTCATTGAATTGTGTCGCAGAATACCTTACAGTCACATCGTTTTATACAGCGGGGTCCTGGAAATTCAAAGCAAAGGATAAAAAAAAGTTTAAAATATTAAATGGAAACTTGTGCTGCTTCTATTATTTTCAGTGACATTTTGTCCATGTCTATATTTCAGGTGGCCAAGCACAGCAGTATGCTGTTCTTCACGATCTCGGACCTGGCTAACATTGACCCTATGTATCAGTACTCTCTCACCTGGTTCATCAACCTCTATCTACAGGTGAGTAGCACTGACCACCAGCTGGGAGGAATACGCAGAATAATACAAAGTTGATTTATATGCATGCTGATGTTTTTTTTCGTAACCAATTTTATGAATTATTGATGAATTTAAAAAAAATATATTTATATATATATAAAAAAAAATCCATTTCATTTCATTATTTATTTCATTATTTTTATTTTATTTATTTATATTTATGTATTTATTCATTCATTCATTCATTCATTCATTCATTCATTCATTTATTCATTCATTCATTTATTTATGTATTTATTTGTTTATGAAGTACAGAGTTCCAAACTATCGAGATTAATTATTAATACTCTTTTATTATATTTTTATTTTTATTATTTATTTGTTTTACAATTATTTAGTTTTAATTATTAATATAAATATGCTTTTCTTTGTAGTCCATCATGAACAGCGAACCATCGGAGCAGCTGAACGTGCGCATCTACAACCTGAACGATCACTTCACATACAGCATCTACAAGAACGTGTGTCGCTCGCTGTTTGAGAAGGACAAGCTTCTCTTCTCTTTCCTCCTGTGTATAGGCCTGGAGAAGGGACGGTGGGTCCACTGTAGATGGCACTACTTGTCTTCCATAGATTGATGTCAATTATGGCATTATGTGTCTGCCATAATATAATGTAGATGTCCATGATGTCAAATATAGCACTACTTGTCTTCCGTAGAAGTCCATGATGGCATTATTTGTCTGCCATATGTAGAGGTCCATGATGTCAAATATAACATTACTTGTCTTCCATGGATAGAAGTCCATGATGGCATTACTTGTCTTCCATATGTAGAGGTCCATGATGTCAAATATGGCACTACTTGTCTTCTGTAGAAGTCCATGATGGCATTATTATGTAGAGGTCCATGATGTCAAATATATCATTACTTGTCTTCTATAGATAGAAGTCCATGATGGCATTATTTGTCTTGCATATGTAGAAATCCATGTCAAATATGACACTACTTGTCTTGCGTATGTAGAAATCCATGTCAAATATGACACTACTTGTCTTGCGTATGTAGAAGTCCATGTCAAATATGACACTACTTGTCTTGCATATGTAGAAGTCCATGATGTCACATTGTTTACCATGTGTTGAGGAAGGCACTGTTTCTCTTCCATATCATTATGTAGAGGTCTAATATGGCACTATTTGCCTTCCATATGACATACTCCATCTTGAAGTTTCTTGTAAATGTAGAGACCTGTGATGCCACAATTGAGTTCCATTATAGCACTATTTGTTTTCTGTACGTAGTCCATTATGGCACTGTTTGTCCTCCATATGTAGAGATCTGTAAAGCCCCAATTGAGATCCAGTATGGTACTGTTTGTCTTCTGTATGTCGATACTATTTATAGATATCTGTAATGGCACTACATGTCTTCCATATGTTGAGATCTGTGATGCCACAATATTGACATCCGTTATGGCACTGCTTGTCTTCCACACACAGTGGTCAGGTGAATGACCAGGAGTGGCGGTTCCTGCTGACCGGGGGAGTGGCGCTGGAGAACCCGTTCTTGAACCCGGCAACTTCCTGGCTGCCGGACAAGTCATGGGCCGAGATTGTGCGGTGTTCGTACTTGCCAGCTTTCGATGGATTCATGGACCACTTCCAAAAGAATGTGAGTGATACCAACCCACAATCTGAATGAAAATATGTTTTTCACTTTATACATTTGTATTATTTATTTATAGAATTATTTCTCATCGCAAATGGGTGAAAGAATCCCGCAGCAATGTAAAAATCCATAATCACTCACTATAGAATTATTTCAGAATGGATTGAAGCAAACATTTGTGCCTATATTAATAAAGAAAACACATTGTTGCATATTCTCTTTAATTTAAATTGTGGCTGAATCAAATTGTTGTTTAATCATATTTTATTCACAATAGAAAAGGATTGGGTACAAGTTATGCCTACTTAGGAAAAACACGCTCCTGAGGAAAAACCCACTCATGAAATGGTTACAAATATTTTTCGTAGCACATAGATAATTTCTAGCAAATTGCAATAGTATTAGTTTTAGCAATTGCAATTGCGAAGGTAGTATTCATGGTTGTGTTGTATGTCTGCAGCTCTCTGAGTGGAAGTGTCTATATGACTCCGCCACTCCTCACAACGAGCCCTGCCCTGAACCATGGGGAGACAACCTCACCAAACTCCAGACTCTCATCGTGCTCAGATGCCTCAGGCCGGACAAGGTATAAGTGAAATATTGTGAAATAGTGTCACCTTTCTTAAAATTTCTGAAATTTATCTTTTCTGTTGGGTATTATTATTATTATTAGTAGTAGTAGTAGTAGTAGTAGTTAAGTAGTAGTAGTAGTAGTAATAGTAGTAGTAGTTATTATCATTATTATTATTTTTTACTATATTATTATTCTTATTTATTATTATTATTATTATTATTATTATTACAGTATAATTATAATTATTTACTATATTATTATTACTATTATTAATATATTCATTTAATTATTATTACTATTATTAATATATATTCATTTAATTATTAGTATTATTATTTACTAAATATTATTATTACTATTATCATTATTTACTATATTATTATTATTTCTACTACTATTATTATTATTATTATTATTATTATTACATGTATTATTATTATATTATTATTGTTATTATTACTACTACTACTATTATTATTGTTATTAATATTATTATTGTTATTATTACAGTATTATTATTATTACACCTGACCTCTCATTCACAGATGGTTCCTGCAATCCAGACGTACATCCAGGAGAGAATGGACCAGATGTACATCGAACCTCCAACCTTTGACCTGTCCCTGTGCTATGCAGACTCCAGTTTCTTCTCCCCGCTCATCTTCGTCCTGTCCCCCGGGGCAGACCCAATGGCCGGCCTGTACAGGTTTGCCGAGGAGAAAGGTGAGCAGACTACAGCAGTGAGACAACAAGCTGCCCATGCTCTATGCTCTAGTGTTTATGTGCAGTGCTATTGTGGGGCAATGTCTCTTTGTGTTGGTGGATGGTATTGTTTTGTTTAATTATTTTTCTATTTTCTTACATCATAGATGGTATATATTTTTTATTTTAAAATTTAATTGTTTATTTAATATTATTATTTAATTTTTTTTTTCATTCTTACATTTTTAGAAGACATTTAGGATAGCTATCTGTCTTGATTGGTAGAAATTCATTATTGCTTATAAATAGACAAGAAAATTCATGACACAATTTATACATCATTTCTAAGATTTTTCCTCTTCACTTTTTGTGCGTATATATATCGTTGAAAGCATGGTATTTAAATATCTGTAGATGTATATGTGTGTATTATAGACTAGTGTGTGTTTTTTGCTACCGTAGATGTGTGCATATATCGCCCATTCTCACGAAAGTGGGGCCAATTGCCATTTTTCGTGTCGCAGGCATGTAGCGCATTCATTTTACGTTTTCAATATACAAACTAATTATTTTCTAGTAGATGTCATCGAGATCTAATAGGTAACACCTACTTTTATAGTCTAAACTATCAAATTAGAGAGCAGTTGATCTTCAAAGGCACCAAAATGACCAAAAACAGCGTGTCGCAACGGAGGGTATGTCACATACGATAGAATTCTCGCAAAGAATTATACTGATAAAGTTCTCAATTTTTTTTTCTACTACGACTTTGGTGGTTTGTGTACATGATGCTATACGAAATCGGTCCAAAAAATGCACAATCTTTTTTTTTTTATCAAATAACGGGTGTCGCAAAATCCGTGTAATCTACAAGACTGATTACTAAACGGTGTATATTTTATTGTAATGTAATGTGATACATAGGGTCACCACATATATAGAACTGGAAATGCATATA
>JAUTBV010118643.1:0-13337 GCA_032361325.1 Lepetodrilus fucensis
GTGAGTGGAATTTAGTTTCTGTAGTCCTGTTACTATATTCTGTAATTTGTAGAATGTTAGATGATGATCAATCACAATTGATTAATAGTTTGAGCTAACATTTCAGTAGTTTGTAATCTTACTGGTTTTCAGAACTTCAGAAGAGAATAACACTGTGACAAGATCAGACAAACGCCTGGCGGCAAATGTCAGAAGCTTTACACCACGGAATCTGTACAAGTACTACAGCGACCGTTGTTTAAGTACTAGTATAGTATTATATAGGTGGTCATGCAATCCTCTGAACTGCTAGACCGGTGTCAGTAAGCATAACATCAAAGCATTTGGTTCAGAAACATTTGTCCTGTACAAATATACTTATACCTATGATAGAACTATTCTCTTTGTATTATTAACTTGTTAAACAGAATGAAAAGTTTAACTTTATATATATTTTTGTTAAGAGTACTGCAATGTACGTTTATCTAGATAGAATTCTGGGAATATGCATAAATTGGGCATCCATTCTCGCTGTTAATATACACGATTAAGCTAGAATTGTTTACTGTATACATGTATGAATACGAGTTGGTAGCATATGTACATATTAATAAATCAACACTTTACCAATACTACATTGTGCACATTTAATCCCCAGCTGCTCTTTAATTTGATTGTCGACCTACGGTGTTGAGTGACCATAAAAAGAAAATCAATCATGGCAAATACGGTTAGTTGCAAGTCAAGAGCAGTTAACAAGCTACTAATCATATAAAGTGCTGATATTAGAATAGAAGCAGATGGATTGAAAGGTACTTTTAACAGCAGCCTTGTAATATTTGTAAACATTTCAAATGTAATCACCATGAAGTCCCAAGTGTTCGTCTTGGATACTGGTGGTATCATTATTTGTGAAAGATTCAAATATACATAGTATGTATATGACCAATGAAATAACTTATCATATGTAGATCTGAAGCAACTTATTAATAATAATAATATATTAATAAACATATACATAAGTGGTATGTACCTTATTAAAAGCAATCACAGCCAGCTGACATATTTAATGATGAAATCTTGCCCGAAAAAAATAAAATAAATTTAAATGTTGTCTGTGTGTGTGTGTGTGTGTGTGTGTGTGTGTGTGTGTGTACAAACTGCCCAGGGCCACATATGTACTGTATGTATGTCATTGTAGAGTACATATTTTGCACTATTAAAAGTCCAACAACCATATATAGCTGTGTCTCAATGGCTGCGTATACATACCATATTTGCATACATTATACTAGCTTCTTTCATAGTTATTTTGTGTGTTGGGACAGTTTAACTTTCAACATTATTTCATTCATATTGTAACTTTTATAGACATTGATGCCCAGCCCAAACACAGAACTCTGAATAATAAAATTTAATGTCATGTTCTATATAATATAAATGACATTTTATCCCATTCAATGTGTATTTATAGTAACAACTATAGATAAATGACATACAATTTAATGATTATTCCAAATATACCGGTACTATAATTGCCTAAATGTGGTGCAAGAATATATATCTGAAGCACCCTGGTCACACAACAGGCAATGTCTGAATAATAACAATAACATTCTATGTCATTTACTGTATACTGGAGTATTATATATAATTTTAAATAGATAACATGACATTAAATTTTATTATTGTTAATCACTGTGACCCATACTGCAATTGAACTCGGTGGTGCCCATGGCTCGAAGTTTTCTTCTGCACCACCACCCACCCTGTGGTACTGGAAGATACCATACCACCCCCACCCCAATGATTTTGTACGTGCATACAGTCAAACATGAACGTGTCAAAAACTTAGTACTGTTCACACACACTAAACAAACAAGTCAACAACTTCATACATGCATAGAATTTTCACTTTGTAAAAGTGAAAATATATTTTATTCATAAAGTGAGTTATACTCTACTTGTACAGTATCAATAACGTTGATTAGTGCAGTGACACAATACGATGGTATTGGAATGTCAACATGGAAAGATACGTATAGATTTGCTATACTCAACATGACACAATATAAGATAGATTTGACATACAGATATTAGAGACCAATAATTTAATCTATAGAGGAAAAAGTCTGTTTAATTATTGATGATTTCTTTTTAAATATTCACTTCTAAATCTTCAAAGAAACCTATCAATGTTATGCATGTAATATGAATGTAATCATTACAAGCAAAAAGTCAAGAAGATATAATAGCCATTCAAAATGTCAATATATGAGATGCTCCAAGAAGAAAAATCCTGAACATTTCTACAGTAACACAACATACATGTACTGCGTGTAGATTGTCATTGTAATTATGATTTAGGCTACTGTAAAACACAAAATTAGCTTTTACATCTCAAGCACAAGCTGGCAATAATGTAATGTAATAATGTAATACATGTATTTATAATTACATTTAAATGGCAAACAGCGAGAAACAAAAACAAACATGGAATTCTAACTGCTCACTTTTGCAGTTCCCCCTTGATATCCTGAGAGCTACAGTGCAACTTTGTTAACCCTCTCCATGCTGAAGGCAACCGGAAATGCCCTAAAGGGATGTACCTGTGCCTAATCCAGCAGCGAGAGGGTTAAACCTACATCTTAATACTAGATTAGTAACCCTGAAGGTTATGAAGTAAGTCCTGCAGTGAGCTATGAGCTTGTACAATATTGCATTGATATATCAACGACTAGTAGCTCAGTCAGTCAGGTGGCAGTAGAATTTACCATGGAGGTCGATTTACGTTTTTTTAATTTTATTTTTATTTTTTAATTTATTTTTTAATTGGGGTTTAAAGTCGCTGTCTATAATCTCGATTTACATCACTGGCTGAACTAACTAATGTAAATTTATCCACGAAGATGTTTGATTTTCCATCCAATGTTCTTCTGGTGTCATGAAACCTGCCAGTGATATGTTCTACCGACATGCGACTTTTGACTTAATTTGTAGGAACACCCAGGTGAAGAAATATCACAATTAAATTAGATTCAATGGTAAAACCATGCTTAGTCAAGGTGATAATACTAGAGTGAGAAGAATCTCAGAAGAGGTGATTGTGAACGTTGGTCGACATAAAATTCACACATAAAAACGTAATTTCTTGATTAATAATAAATTAAGCACATAAACATAAATACATGTACATAAATATGCATACATAATAACAAAATTAACAAATGCAGTGAAAATGGATACCAAATGACAATAATCAATTCATTCTTCCAGAGACAATATATGTACCACTCTTGTAGCGCTACGATTGTTGTGTTTAGAATGTGGCGAGTGCCTCTATTTCACAAAGCTGTTAATAACTGGTTATGAGTGAGTGAGTGAATATAGAGTTTAATGTCGCTGCGGGAATCTTTCACCCATTTGCGACGAAACTGGTTACGATGTCATGGCTTTTAAGGTGTAACCTGAGTGAGTGATTATGAAGTTTAACGTCGCTGCGGGAATCTTTCACCCATTTGCGACGAAACTGGTTACGATGTCATGGCTTTTACGGTGTAACCTGAGTGAGTGATTATGAAGTTTAACGTTGCTGCGGGAATCTTTCACCCATTTGCTATGAAACATGTAGTGTTTGAGTGAAACAAGATGCACAAAGTTGCACAATTAACACTGTTGATCACGAGTTAATGTGAAATATATTGTACATCTTAAAATAAACTTTCAATGTAGCTATGACATCTTTGTGAAACAATGACCAGGAGACAAACCTATGGTGTGTTTTTTAACCCTCTCCCTGCTGTAATAGACACAGACACAGCTTATTTAAACATCTCTGGTTGCCTCCAGCATGGAGAGGGTTAAAGATGCAATACTACACATTTTCTTTCTTAAATAAAAACATACATAACATTTTTTTTAAATGTGATAGATGTGAATGGTCCCAATTAGAATATTTAAAATAAAATAACTTATGACTTTAACAAAATATTGCAAAGATCATAACAAGCAAAAAAAATCCACACAAACAAGGCATACTGTCAAGTAAACAACCAAATATGTCCTGGACTAGACAGAGACTAGACTATCACAGATTTGATGGTATCACATTGCATGAACACTTCTTCAGGCATTCTTCTCTTCCAGTTTCACAATGGCATCAGCAAACTGGAGGATAGCTTTATCTATCCATGTTATGGGCTGGGGCTTCACATAGTTTCCCTCAAAATATCCAAGATGGCCACCATGGTGAGTCACAACGAACAGGCAATTGTCATTTGTTTCTGTGGAAGATCAATTTGTTACATGAGAAAATAGTATTTCACTACCAAGGATAGAACTTTACCTTTCAAAGCTACTAGCCTTTAACATTGTGATAGAGGGTTCTGGCTAGCGTGCTAGTGTTAAGATCAATCCCTGTCAGGCTGTCACTAAAATACTAGTTTGAATAAATAGCACCCACTAATAATTCTGTCTGGTTTCTTGGCAAGTAAGTTTATCAGCTAAATAACCTTTAATTGAGTTAAATATTTCTACTATATTTGTTCATTATACTATGAGTTTCAATGTTTCTTGAACAGCATGAGAATGTTTTAGAATTTTAACAATTTCACTAAGAGAATCACGATAATAATAATAATAATAATAATAATATTTGCATTTGTAGAGCATTTGTAGAGTGTGCCATCCACCGTTACACAATGCTCTGTCAACATGGCTAAGAAAGAATGGACCGCGGAGCTCACCTGCATGTTTCCTGGGAATATCGTGGAGAAATGGAGGCACCAGTGGATCATCAAGAGCATTCAGGATAAACATAGGCAGTGTTATCTGTAGTAGAGAGCAACATTGTTATCTGTAGTAGAGAGCAACAGTGTTATCTGTAGTAGAGAGCAACAGTGTTATCTGTAGTAGAGAGCAACAGTATTATCTGTAGTAGAGAGCAACAGTGTTATCTGTAGTAGAGAGCAACAGTGTTATCTGTAGTAGAGAGCAACAGTGTTATCTGTAGTAGAGAGAGCAACAGTGAGTGAATATGGAGTTAACGTCGCTGCGGGAATCTTTCACTCATTTGTGATGTGAGCAACAGTGTTATAGAGAGCAAGAGAGTGTGTTACTGTAATTATGGAAACATACATCAATGAATAAATAAATATCATATGAATCCGGCAATCTGATTGGTCCACGTGACCCCAAAACATTGCATTCATACTTCAATGAACGTAAAAACCTATGTGCAAACTTTTGTATGAACCGCTTCGCGGATTCATACAATTTGTACATCGGTTTTTACATTCATACCTCGATGAACGCAAAAAGTATTCCAGTCAATCCTTAATTGAAAACATTGTGTTTATACTTCTTAACTGTCGATGATTTCAAAATTAAACTGCCAAGTAAACAGTAAAGCTATGACCACTTATACATGTAGGCCCTATAGTACGTACCTATAACACGAGTGGGAAGGTACTTGTTTTAAATGGCAGTTTTAGCCATGTCTATTTTAATAAGACGTGTACATTATGGGAGACGTTAATAAACAATGTTCTGTGTATCTGTCTGTCTCTCTCTCTCTCTCTCTGTGTCTGCCTGTCTCTGTCTATACAACTATGATGTTATGATTAGTTGAAAAAACATAGATTTCCGGGGTGTACGGGTTTTACAAGCTGAAATTTCTTGCGGTCTCGGGGCCTACGAGAAATTTCAGCTTGTAAAAACCCGTACACCCCGGAAATCACGCTGGTAACGAATTTATCCAAAATTGTAATAGTTGTACACTATAAACGTACCGGATTTGTGGATATTCATGCCAAATTGTCTTTCTAACGTGTCCGTGGAGGGCTTTTGCAATTACGTCACAATCATTTATGTCTTATTATGAGGTCATAACTGTTACGAGTAGGTTAGCCGGGGTGTAAACACTTTTCATAGGACTCCTCTCAACCAATCAAATCGCTAGAATCGACGCATATTTTGGATAATGAGATTATGACGCTTACATGGGTTTTTTAAGATTTAACATCGAGTATTGTTTGGTTATGCATATTCTACATCAACAGGAGTCACACATACGTCGTATATCATTTATTATATGACAGTTATACAGTACACAAAGAATGTACACACCACAAGTTGACGGCTTGGCTGGTTTTAAGTATGATAAATTTTGAATAACAATTCGGTGATTTGACAAAAGTTACAATTAACTGAAACTGGAACACTGGACCTAGACTATCAATAGTCTCAGAGGATGAAAGTAAATATTATAACTATAAATTATATTGAGTGGTATTATATTTATGTGAAAGGAGCTACTGACATGCTCTATCCTCCAATAATATAGACTTGCTTATTGATATAGAGTGATATATTGAATAGGAGTATTTGAGTGAGAACAAGGTGTGACACAGATTACACTGGATCCTGCCATTGGCGTCTAAGGACACGGTACCTACCATTGATGATCCTGGAGATAAATGTTTGTATCTATCAATAATCGTTCAAATATAGCCTTGATAGTAATTATTATCACATCTAAGTAACTTTCTAATATCACTCAAGCTACGATTATAAGAGTTGATTAAGTGGAGAATGTTTTTATTATACTTAAATGGTCATGTATAACGCATTTCTGCCATAATGGGTAATGCATATTTATTAAATACCACTTTTTACCATTTGTTTACATTTTAGGCACCATTGCAAAATCCAGAAGTCAATCATTACTTATACTAAATTAGTATCCTCCGATAGAAAGGTTCGCAGTATTATATACATATCTAATTTATTTACGAAACAGATATAATCTGAAGAAAGTGGTCGTATTAAGTCTTCAGTAAACCATGACAAGCAATAGTAAATAGTTTAGGGGTAACAACCATTTTTCGCTGGAGACTATAATATTTGTGTGTATATTTCAATATTATTTCACATATAATTTCGTGTTGGGATTGATCGCCAACGAAAATCAAATATTTATGGAATAGGTTTTGTCTTGGTAGCCACATCATTTAAGCTACTATTTTTGTCATATTTACCAATAGCATTTGCCACAGAATACACTTCCCACCAAAATAATCTGAGGAATCAAACAAATGAAATTAATAAGACTCATCAATTTCAGAACATCGGTTCTTGTGAAGATTGCGAATGTTAGCGTGAGAATCCGTCACCAGCTGGTCACAGCCAGATACCAAACTATATCCTATGTAACGTTCTGCCTCCCGTTGTTGTTTTGTCAAATGTTGTTTTTATGTGCGAGTGCTTCCTCTGTGATGCAAAAAGAATTCCCTTATGGGAATAATAGTAATAGTAATTTAGTTTATTTATTATGTAAACCATATGGTCGTTTATAACCTTTATGATATATTACAGACAGGCTGAATCATATTAACAGCAATATTTAAAAGAAACTGTTAACCATAGATTATAATATATAGATTATAATCTATGGATTAACGTAGGCCTATATAGCACATTGATTAATAAAGTACGTAAGCATTCGTCAACTATAATACTTGGATAAATCTTGCAATTATTATTACTTAAATAATAATATATACTTTTTTTCATTTACCAATATCCTAATCACTCATAGAATAATGTTATTATTTATATTTAACAGTAATCTTAACATATATTACCTGAATACCATTTTAATAATACTATTATTAATATCAATATAAACAAATGTTTTTGGATGTTTTACTGAATTATATGTTGAAAATTGAAAATTAATAAATATGTCCTAATAAGAAGTATGTAATTAGTATGTCATATATGTCATGGTAGCCTATAATGTCATTAGTAGTGGTAGCCTATAATATGTCATTATTTGAGTTTTGTAAAATAAACAAGGACATAATTATACCAACACTTGTGTATTTGTTTCAGAACTTTAAACGACTTATTATACCCTCAATTTGTTTCGGAATCAGATTTTCGCACAAACGCTGACATTGCATGAATCGTTTCATACAAACAAAAAAAAGTTGCTAGAAAATACCGCAGGACCAAAGACAATTTGCGTTTTCAAGTTGAGGCTGCCACTGATACGGTGACATGTTCAGATGAAGTTACGCTCGTTCCCTTCCGCCGTGACGAATTTCACCGACGAAAGAAACTGCAGACTATGTAGCATTTGTTGTTGTCCTTACGCGAGTACGCAAACATGAATTCAAAATATTGTCAAGCTGTTTGTTTATTCTCAAGCAATTTGATATGAAACAACGTGATACTTTTATTTTAGGTAATGAGAGTTTTACATAAAGAAACGCTTCCTCATTATATATGACAGTGGCCACAATAATATTTGATATTATTCATATTAACATGGTATCTTAAAATGGTTGGCAAACTGAAGTCGTATGCAATTATGACATTGAAACAAATTATGTGTATATGAAATTGTCCAAACAAACAAAAATGTTAATGTGCACATGCCATAATTTAACTGGAAATAGAGTTCTCGGATTAAGACACTAATGTATGGTGACAATAGAGCGACAGCGATCTCAGACTACAACCATGTCAGTGAAACACTGTATTTAATCTAGGTGATAATGCTCTCATGTCAAGCTATTAGATTAACTTTTTGATCACGGTACCGCGTTCCCGTGCGACAAGGTGTATACCGACGAGTTTCTTCTGCTTAGTACGGAAGACACGACGGGCCATCTCGAGTGCTCGGTACACGGAGAAAACCACGGCGAAAACTATGACATCGATTCATTGCCCAAACGTCAACTTCGTGTGTAATAGTTTGTAAATAATAGACCAGAGACAAACAACAGATGATGGGAGTGAGATTGTGGTTAAGTCGAGGGGGGATTTTTCCAAACCTCGAAAACAAAGACAAATTGGCACAATCGGTTAAAACACTCAATAGAGAAGGGGTTAAAGTTAGGAATAAATCACCACTACCTCACCCCTCATCAAGTTTGGGGCCAAAGTAGAAAATTAAGATGGCGATATCTCGTCGGAGTTGACCTGCTATCAGAGAGAACGTGAGAAACAGTTAATTCCCAGTTGGTACTAATTAACCACGAGTACTTGTTCTGACATTAGCGACACTGACCAGTGTGTGGTCATATAGACTGACCAGTGGCCAAAGGGCGTGTGTTACTACTAGGTGTAATATACTCGCATTTATAGTAGGTGTAGTTATTTGAATTTGTAAACGTTGGAATATCTGGAGAGAAAAAATGGAAAACCGCATCAGAACTACGAAAATACGGAAATTTAGTTTTGAAACATTAATGTTTCTTATTCTTGCAACACATACTATAGTATAGGTATGTATGTTTATACCATTGGCAGACTTGTTCCGTTAAGGTTAATATAATATAGACATATGTTTATATATAAGTAAACTATGCTATGGAAAAGCCGTTTTATATACGTTTTAAAATAATATACAGTGTATAACAAAGACATTCGCTGAAATATACTGGTACATGTATTATATCATTATTTAACAGATTAATGTATGGTTATATTTTACCTGTACGCAATACAAGTCATATCCATTCTTTAAACATGCACTATTTACTATTTACCTGGCACTGCTGTACAGACCAAACGTCGTATCTCTAAAATTGTTATGATGGTTTAAAATATTATTTCAATGTTTTACTATTTAGTAAACAAACTCTAGGTATGATTTAAACAATGTTTATTCTCATGAATGAAAATACACACAAGACATTTAATAATACAATCATTTACATAAATCATAGGTATGACTTCTAAAACTGATTTTCTATAGCAAATATTTAATTTTTATCATCGGACAAGCCTACACATTATTTATTTTAACCTATACATTTGCTCTTATTTATATTTATTTACAGGTAGCACAATCAATATATGCATTTGTATTATTACACTGTGACTTACAAATAAAATTGTAACTACCGTTATATTATAGATTAGTACTGTATACCTTGTATTCTATTTACGCAACGATATAGAAATATTTCAGCAAAAAATAAATAGTATTTATATATGTATTCAATTTAAAATGCCAAAATAGAGAAAAAAATGTTATTCCTTTTCCTTTTCTATAATTACATTCACAATTTGTCAGTAGTGGTGTGTTCATATATAATTTCTTAATTAGTATCACTATCAGTTGTTTGGTCCACGGTCCAGAAACAAATATACACCACTGAAGTAATACTGATGGGAGTTTGTAAAAACTTGTAAACAAAAATGTTTTCTAAACTTATTTTGTTTATGTCTGAATAAAACGAAATGTTGATCGTTTAATTTTTTAGTAGCTCTATATTCAGGCTAGGATGAGGAATACACAAATGTTACCAGTAAATACATCTAAAGAAACGTTGGTTCCAATACAGCGAATGCCGAAATGTTTAGGAAAGCTAGAAGTTAATCTTTGAATCGCATTTTCTTCGTGCTTAGCTGTCAAAATGCTTGGGTTATACATCTTGTAAGGAGTTTCCTTGCTATTATAACAACACCGTCGCATATGGAACCTATAGAGGGTGCATGCAGAGGTGTGTACATCTTCCAGGCGAGCAATTTGTCGTTGACGGACGAAGAAGACCGGAGCCAACAGTGAACCCTGCAGTGGACCTATTTGCGGATAACGGCATATCTGATGTGGTGGTTGGTGTGCCGGGTGCAGGAATCTACTAAGGGTGTCGTGTTCACCTTCCTCTCACTTACCCATGACCGACGCCCCGTAATCCACTCCAACAGCCCCTGACACTTGGATGGCGTCCAGCTTTCCGATTTGTTCAAAATCCCCAATCTGAACTGTAGAGGTGTTTAAGTCCTGGGTAAACGAAGATAGCTTTTTCCTAAAGGGTTTCGGTAAACTCACACGTCCCTGCTAACTAACCAGCTTTCATATTGCGCGGTGACTTTAAAAGTGTTATGCATGTCACTGGCACCACAACGAGACTTTCACTGTCCCTCAACATCTCCTGGCGATCCCTGGAGGGGAACCACCCGTTTAATTATGTGTTCTGACACCTCATTGGCTGAGGGGCGTGAAGACGTCAATCAGAAGCGGGAAACCACGCCCCAGATCACTGGGGTCCTGTAAGACAACGGCTGCTGCCTCCGTTGGAACAATTACCATTTCCTTGCTTCCAATCATCAATTCGCATATGCTGCTTCAAAATATGGTTTTAATTGAAGAGATCAAAGAGAAATATTGAAAAAAAAATGTACTATTTATTTAGAAATGCAATATCAATTAGAGATCTAGGTACCTTCACAAGCAGGACGTATAACAACCGTGATTTCATCGAAATCATCGTGTATTGTCCTGATGAAGATCTATATACTGTATATATCAAATGAAGTCAAACCAATTAAATAGTTGATGCAATAGTCAAGTGTTCGTTTCACCTAATTGTCAAACTTATACTCAACGCCTAATCAATGACTGGTATTGAATGTTTAAGCTAGCAGAAAATAGCCATACTTCTAAATGAAGCATTGACACGTTGCTGTTGTGAGACCAGAAGGTGGAGGCGTATGATTGGTGACTGCATCCGTGGCTATCTTGTACAAGCTCCACTGTGGCGGAGTGGCACCGAGCGTCCTGTAAGCTTGTCTTTACCAGCTTGGTTCCATGCTCCGTTATGGAAGATCTCGCTTCGATGCCGGTAATTTGGTACTGGCGTCTATACCAACATACCGTGAATCGGCGGGTTCGGTTCGCTGCGCTCTCTCTCATGCACAATGCTCGTCTCAGATGAGAGTTCCATGCACTATAACGCCACATATAAAACCGTTTCGCTAACTCAGTGTTTAAACCAGCCATGCTTTTACACAACTTAAAACCATTCACATTCTCGTAGAAATCTTCCTTGGAAAATGGTTTACTTGCAAATGTTCTGCCAACATGTTGGATGCATATCATCTGTTCTAAGGTACGATTGTTTTTGCTTTTAACAGTGTAGACTTCTTCCATACGAATGATATTTTACCTGAAACAGTATTTTGATATGCTTTTCAATATTGGAATGTAAATTTTCATAAACGATTCGTTGCTACACAGACGTACCGGTTAAAGTGTTCACAGGTTCATTTTATCTGTTTTAATAGAACCGATGGCTAGTCCAAATAAAACTGACAAAAGCAAATTTTGTTAGATTCGAATTAAACACTTAAGTAAAAATGTTAATATTATAAATGTGCAACATGTACGACACTTTTCGGAAACTAAATGTTGGCATATACTCAGTCCGCAGACGTTCCGCAGAACCAGTGTGGCGTCAGTTCAAATTCCCACCGACAACATGCTTTGACTGGTAGCAATCAGTTCTGATATTAATCGACAATGTAATTCATCATAAATAATATTGATCTGGTGCAGTATCTAATTATTTCATTTATTAAACTATTAGTAAAGTTTCCTCGATGCCTTAATTTGAGTCAACTTGAACTTCCGTTTCAAATGAATTACCTCAACACACGAGTGCCTGCCCAAACTTACAATAGTATTATTTCTACTGTGGTTTTCAGTTCGTGTTTAAATAGGGGGAAATGGTTATGCTAGTATTCAAATGTTAGAAGAAAGTATTGCAAATGTGTTGACAATATGGATATAACACATATAACTTTGAAATACCATGTTTGAAGTTTTTCACCAGGACACAACAGTCGCCATTTTATTCCAGTTGCAGTGTCTGCTTTACAATAATTGTATTTATTTCGTTCTGTTGTCAACATTTCACAATAGCATAGTAAACCTCCTATTCTTCATCGACAAGTGTTTATCCTTTAAAAAACATTTGTCTAAACTATCAAGTTTAGTTTGGCAAAGTCGGTTTTTAAATTTGATAGTGTGGACGAACCGTCTGATTTGCTTTCTCTATATATTGGCTTGGATATTTTAGCAGTGCACGTTTATAATAGACCAAGTGTTATCTTTACCATGTAATGTCTACTGACACCAGTATCGATCTATAAGATATTGCAAAATGTTTGCCTTTAGATAGAAACTTTATACCAGAATGAAATCTTTAAATATTGCATTTGGTTATTAATGCATGCATAAAAGTATGTAGTCATGCATTTTAGAAGCAAATAATATTGTATTTGATCATTATTGATGTGTAGATCTGACTGAACTGAACAGGAGCCATGGCAATATAAAAGCCAAAATATATTATTGTTTGAAGGTATCATTTATAATCTTACAGAAGGTATGTAGACCTTTTTTCTTAGTGATAAACAATTAGTTTTCTTAGTGATAAACAATTCACGGAATTTAAGTATATTAGGTATTAATGTGTTCCTATACGTTCATTAAAGGATGAACATTTCAAAATACAATTAAATTCATCACATATATCATAGCATACAAGTTACATAATGTA
>JAUTBV010118654.1:0-13336 GCA_032361325.1 Lepetodrilus fucensis
CTCCTGCCCTAAACTGACAAGTCGTGATATTAGTGAAAGATTCTAGAAAGCGACTTTAAACCCCAATATAAAAAATAAAATAAAAAATTGAACTTCAAAGTGATTACTGGTTAACTATGTTCACAAAAGAAGAGCAAGAGGTGGGTGGTAGCGCATTGGTAGAGTGTTGGACTTCAGAAGTTAAGGTCCCAGGTTCAAATCCTGTCCCAGAAACCCAGCAGCGATGTTCACGAAAGTTACCTTTCTGACGAGATATTTGGTAGGATGCACTGTCTGTACTGTGGCCCGTCGCAAATGGGTGAAAGATTCCCGCAGTGACGTTAAAACTCCATATTCACTCATTGTACCGTGTCAATGCAGATATCATCCTTGGTCTTGGCAGTACCAGCTGGTGCTCGCAGGTTTACTGCAACATTCAGCTCTATGGATGTTGTGGGTGTCCTCTTCCTGCACTAAACTGACAAGCTGTGATATAAGTGAAGGAATCTTGAAAGATGATCTAAAACCCAATTTAAAAAAAATATATTAATAAAAGTAATAAAAATTGGCTTCATTTAGTATTATAATGAATTAAAAATGTCAATACTATTGTGTCTTTGATGTACATTTCTTTAACTTGTGATGTTTTATGAAATTATTATTTCCCTTTATGTCTTGTTTCTTGTATGCAGCGACGTTAAATTCCCGCAGCAACGTTAAACTCCATATTCACTCATTCATTCACTCACTCTTGTATGCATATAGAATGAGTTTTGATGAATAGTCACACGTCTGTTGAATTTCCTTCCAGGATGTGGCGTGGCATCTTTTACATGAAAGTTTATTTGGATCTGTAGCAGATGATCAAAAATTGATGATGTAAGTACTTCCTGAAATTGTTACTGTACGTTTATTCTTAAATTGTTGATACCAATTTATTCTGAAATTTATTAAAATATTATTTTAAAAAAGAAATATAATTATTTTTTTAAATTCTAAAATTGATTATAATTATTATTTTTAAATATTTAATTTATTATTTTTATTCTGAAATTGATATTTTGCCCACCCCGACCATTTCAACCATTCCTGAATAACGAAAGAATATATTAATTGGATATTTTACCAGGAGTGTCACTGTTAGAATTGTAATAGTCTGTAATTGTGAGACGTGTGTTGCTTCAGATGGGACACAAGGTCAAACAACAGGAACAAGCCCAGTCACACGGTGGACGCTCACACGGCCGAGGTCAACTGTCTGTCATTCAACCCGTACAGCGAGTTTATCCTGGCCACCGGATCAGCTGATAAAGTACGACTTGAGAATTCTTAGAGAAAATTATTTTAGAATTTTAGAATTCTTAGCGGAAATTATTTTAGAATTTTTATCAAATTATTTTAGAATATTTAGCGAAAATTATGTTAGATTTTTAAGTGAAAATTATGTTTGAATTTTTGAATTATTAGCAAAATGTATGTTAGAATTTAAAAATTCTTAGCGAAAATTATGTTTGAATGTTAGAAGTTGATTTTAGAGTTTTCTTACTTTTCATCTCGACTCCCTTAGGATAATACAACCAAATTCTGTTCACTTTGTACACTTACCATTTAACTACATTTAACTACATTTAACTACATTTACTACAGTAGTACATCTTTCTTTTCATTCCAGACTGTAGCACTCTGGGACTTGAGGAATCTCAAACTGAAGTTGCATTCATTCGAGTCTCACAAAGATGAAATCTTCCAGGTATGACCATCCTTTTTACTATTGTTTAGTGGGTTTTTTCCCCTTCTAATTACGTTTCCTGTGAATTCTGGATTTTTAAATCGCCCCCCTGAAGTTTTCTACTCTCGCCAGAGGGTGAAAACTTGCACTCATCAGGGCAGGTGGTAGTCATGATATTGGTAAAAGTGGCTTTTAACCCTAATTTAGAAATAAAATAAAATTACATTCATCATTCATGTACATTCATATTGGGAGTTTATTTCTTCTACAGGTACAATGGTCCCCTCATAATGAGACTATCTTAGCTTCGAGTGGAACAGACCGTAGATTGCATGTATGGGACTTGAGGTGAGTAAAATATTATCTCTCGTAAAACTACAAACATACGAGTGAAAGATTCCTGCTCTGATGTAAAACAATTCACACACAAAAAACAATATTAAAAAAATAATTTAGAAATATAAAAAAAATCTATGTAAAATAAAGAATAATTCACACACTTGCTTGACATACAACTTCATCACTGATAAGAGATTATATAGAATACATGTTTAACTGGAACCCAATCTTATTTCCAGCAAAATTGGGGAGGAACAATCTGCAGAAGATGCTGAAGATGGGCCTCCTGAACTACTGGTGAGCTGTCGTTGTTTACAGTGTACACAAGTGTCGTACTATAGGCCAGGCTTAAATCAGGAAATATGTAAACCTCGATTTATGTGGCAACTACCAGTACGGCACAAACACAAACGGTATAATCTAGTCCTCGTCTTGGTGATTTAAAAAAAATATTTTTTTTGTGTGTAAAATTGGCACTTCAGCATCTTTGCGAATGGCAAAGACGCTGAAGTGCCAATTTTACCCAAAAAAAATAAACCAAAATAAAATTTTAAATCACCAAGACGAGGACTAGATTATACCGTTTGTGTTTGTTTATATTTATAAGTCAATCAAAATGTTCTGTATGTCTTTCCTTGCTCCGAAGCTTGGCAATAGTAATCCATGAATACGTATTGTCACAAAGGAAGTACATTTACCCGGACTACATTCCTACAATTAAATTTAATCAATCGCATTCCAGTCTGCAATGTGGTTTTTTTTAAATGGTCACTCAAATGTTTGGGCAAGTGTGAAACGTGTAGTGGTGTTTTTAAACAGACTTTGCCCTTTGTTGTTTCAGTTTATCCACGGTGGTCACACAGCCAAAATATCCGACTTCTCGTGGAACCCTAATGAACCCTGGGTGATCTGCTCGGTCTCAGAAGACAATATCATGCAAGTTTGGCAAATGGTATGTACCGTACATACACAACGCAAAAGTCTCTGTAATACTGCGTTATCTCCACCAAAGAAAGGTTATATTGGAATTGTGGCTATATTTTTCAGTTTAAGATGGTTATTTACGGCTCCATCCATTTTGTTTCTACTCTTAGATATTTTTTATGGTTATTTTTATTTTTAATTTATAATTATTTTTTTAAATTGGGATTTAAAGTTGCTTTCTAGAATCTTTCACTAATATCACGACTTGTCAGTTGTTTTTTATTACACCCTCCCCAGTTACTTATTCAGGAAAAGACCTTCATATAACTTGTGAGAACAAAAATTAATATCTTCAAACGTTTATTATTTTTCTTTCTCACTTTGCAGGCAGAGAATATTTACAATGACGAGGAACCTGACACCCCAGCAGCAGAATTGGAACAAGCCACTCAGTGAAAACATTGGTCTTTGTGAATGTGTGTCGTCAAACGGACAGTAAACAATGTGGAATGGTGGTGATACTGATGACCTTCAACGAAAGTCACCAATGACCTTTGTGAAGATGGTTGTCAATGACCTTTGCGAAGATGGTTGTCAATGACCTTTGTGAAGATGGTGGTCAATGACCTGGGAAGATAGGCACTCCTGACCTTTATGAAGGGAAGGTCACCAAACTTGTTCTTCATTGGAAAGATTCCTAACAGACTTTTAATTACGATTCATCGAGCAGCAATTATCATTCATATATTTCACACTGAAAGTGACTTTGTTTGCTATATGGTAGATATTGTAATAAACTTGACTTGTATAATATTGTATTGTCAATTTTTGTTTTAAAGAAATGGTGGTTGTGAGATCTGATGACACACTTTACGTGGATCTGCGGAATTGTGCCGATTTATTTGTCCAGGGGTTGTTTTATTTACACTGGACACGGCTTGGAGTCCACAGCCTGGGCGGGCTTGTTTTCAGTGTTTGACATGAAAGTGGCCAGTAACTTTTAATTTCTACTGGCCCTGTTGAAAATCAGCTGGCCCACCTGTGTATTGGCCTCATTTGTATAATGCGATATATTGGAAACAAAGTTGTGCTAATACATGGTTCCCACTTTTTTTGACCATTACATTTCCCCCCGATATTTCCAGACATTTAACCAGTTTTCCTGATTTTTAAAAAAAAGCCCATAATAGCAGCTGGGTGAATGAAGTACAATATAGCAAGTTGTAGCCAGACATTTTTAAATATCAGCATAATGAAATATGATTTCCTGTCATCTACAGAACAAAAATTCCCCTGCATTTTTCGCACTTGTTATTCATATACCAGTGAGGTTTAGGTGGCATGCTCCGGAAAAAAATATAAATGTATGCATAACAAAATGCAATTTCCTGATATCTAGCCAAATAAAAGTTTAAGAACACAATAGTGTGGTCTGGAGGATAATTCCCCTGAAAAATTTGAATGTAGGTGTTATAAAAATAAAAGATATCGATCAAATTTATCACCCAAGTTTTATCACAGGAATATTTTAAATATAAGCATAATTAAATATGATTTCCTGGAATCTACAGAACAAACAGCATCGTTCATACCCATTATTCATATACATGTACATGTACCATATACCAGTGAAGTTTGGGTGACATGTTCACGAACATTTTGAAATGTAGACATACCAAAGAACAATCGGAATAATTACAGCGTAAAAACATTAATTGCCGGAACTATAATTAAAATACAAATAATTCAAAATTATTTGAAATTCCCACCTGGTTAACAATGATAACAATTTGCAAAAGGAACCGTTTATCTCGTAAGAGTGGTAGGTTTGGTTGCATGATGATAGAGTGGCGTAGCGGTACTTACATTCATCGTCTAGGGACGGCGGCGAGAGTCCCCAGACATTTAGTTTGCCAAGTATGTACTTCATTTACCAATGATATCCCACAGAGGCAGCATCTGTTTGTGTTTATCTTCCAATACTGACAATTTCAGGTTAATGTGTTATGACAGGCCAAGCATACTTTCACATTTGGCTTGGTCCATTACTGTTTCCATAAACATGATAATATCACATCAAACTGCAGATGCCCAGGAAAATAACAAGAAATGATTAGTAAGAGGAATAAATTATGTTTCACTATTACAATGTGGGTTTACCATGAACATGATAAATATGTTGTTGCTATTGTTGTTGTTGTTTGTAATAGGCTCTGAAAGTTGACACGAGATTCATTCAAAATCCGGTGACATAAACTGGTCAAACATCTAAATGCGCTAAGCAGCAACCGCATGATTACCTCCCTTACCTCCACAGCCGATGATTTCTCATTGTGACGTCACATGAAATGTCACAATATAGACGTCCTTCATAGCAACCATTGAAAGCCTCACTGGCAACCGTGCTATAATGTTGACGATGTACAGATATTTTCGAGGTTTACGTACAGTTCAATGTAGGTATCAATGTATATTGTTCCATGTTCAAACCATGCCGTATCGATACTAATTAAGCATAACTTTGATTGGCACGTATCTACCAGGTAATGATATATCTCTGTCCTGTTTCTATACATATATCTCTGATATATCTCTGATATATCTCTATACCTGTCCGGAAATGACCCCTACAATACTTCCTAAGCCTATGCACACAATGTTTTCCCAGATATGTCTAGAAAGTAGAATTGTTCTAATGAGTATTATTATTAACCTCAATAACAGCGCTATAAGAGATATCATTATATGTTGAGTAAGATCCAGTCCAATAATATAACATGAAAACCGTAAAACAAATTCTTAAATTATCACTAATTTTCAACATGACTGTATAGGTGTCTTGAACCATTTGTCATTTTAGCTTGGACTACAATGTTATTGCACTGTGTATCAGCATGATCAGTGTACGTATTAGGCTACTGTTCTATGTTGCTGTTCTACATGTTCATCCTCGTGGAGTCGGCATAAAGATACCAAGTATGGATACTTTATATATGGATACCAAAGTAGTATGGATACTCGCATAGTTATCCAGTGAGATGTGAACTCAAAAATACTAAATGTAAGGAAATACTGTTATAAATACAATTAAATGATTGGTTTGGCTTAATAATGATTCATTAATGAATTGCCATTTGTCGTGTTATACTATATCATAAACAACATGAAAAAAACCAATGAAATCCTAGGAAGATACTATTAAAATATTATGAGATTCAGGTACCGAAATTAACACTGCCTTAAGTCTAGCCTGCTAGTCCGGGCCATTTCTTCCAATGTTAAAGGGCTAGTAGAAATTCATAACATTTGTTATTTATATAATTATTCGGGCTAGTAAGTTTTATAGTTGGTTTCTATTACTGAGATCCATAAACACATCTACAGGGCTCTGGACTACCATACCCGGTATGCCCAATGTACAGGGGCAAATTAAATTTCACTGGGAGCAACCTATTTTTTAACATATGAGCAGCTTTGGTGTCTTTGCAACTTGCCCTGATTAACCCTACGGGCATTAACTCAAAATGTTAGTCTGGAGCCCTGCATCTATCAATGTTCATGTGCTATATACAGTGTTCGAAATAGAGCCCGTCCGCACGCTCGTGACAGGTTATTTTCAGCGAGGACTGGTAACATTTTATCCTTGTACGCCCGCATGTCATTTTACTTTAACTAAAAAAAATATTTCAAGATGTATATCATCGATCACTGGCCAACATGTATGAGGACGGGTAACTTCTCAGACTTACCAGTACCTCACGTGGCAGTGAAATTGCTGGAGTTATACACTACTATATATATGAATCTTTTATTTTAAATAATCTATCAATGTTGAATCATCCTTGGTTCATCAGTACCAGCTGGTGCTCACAGGTTTACTGCAACATTCGGCACTACCAGGCGTGTAGCTGCCTATACGCAGATATGCAGACACATCCACATCAATTCCTTGCTAACACATTTTATAAAAACAAAACAAACAGTACAGTTACATGAAAATACCCCTAGCTACGTGTCTGACTACAGATGTTATTGGTTTCCTCCTGCCTAAACTCACAAGCTGTGATACAAGTGAAATAATCTTGAAAGTGATTCTAAACCCCAATTTACAAAATATGTTTTTATTTAAATGCAATGAATGGCAAGCTTAATTCTATAAATTGAGTTGCAACTTTCTTTTTAGTAGGACTAGCAAGTGAAGAAATATGTTGTCATTGGAATATCATGCTATCTCTTATCATTCTTATAGTGCTCATGTACCTGGCAATACTAGTATCATTGTAATTCATATAATGTGTTGCCTTCAGGAAAAATAAAGCTTGTGTAGAGATAACATACCTAATCGGTACCATAAGTAAAATTGATGAATAACCTATGTATTCCACAAAATGTAAATCATGCACAGATGTCTGCATGCATTTATTAGATACATTCATTATGCACAGGAATATATTCCTGCTATTTATCAAACATGATATATTCAATGTTACAACACCCTGCAAGTTCATTACAGTTCATTTATTCATCTAATTATATGTAAGGGGAACAAAATACCAAGAGTCCAGAGTATTCTGGGGTTGCCTCCCTTTGCCTGGCAAAGACTGATGCGTGCATATTGGCAAACTAATCAATATACTGGGTTTGCTACATTCAGCAGTAGACCCCTGAACCTGGGGTATAGCGAGAGAAGTATTCTGGCCTGCATTTCAAGGAAGGGTTGTACTTTAGTCTTGGCCTAAATCAGGGCGTACGACATGCTTTTGCTAGGGCGGTAAATGAGGAAATGACGTAAACCTCTATTTAGGTCCTGACTATTCCCTTTTGAGAAATGCAGCCATGTGTCTAGCATAGTCATTGCGTAGTAGATCCTATATAAATACATGGATCTTTGTGTTAATCAATTCCTCCAATTAACCATCTTTGTGCTGTAAGCAAAATTATTCCAGCAGAAATTATACTGATCTGTCATGAAACTTGCATAATTTTTTAAAATTTAAAATGGAAAAGAATAAAATAATTTAATAATTTAATTTTGCAATGTGTTATACAGGGCTCCAGACTAACATACTGAGTTACTTGCCCGCAGAGCAAGTCAGGGCAAGTAACAATGGCACCAAAGATGCTAAATGTTAAAAAGTAGGTTGCTTGCAGTGCAATTTAACTTGCCCCTGTACGTCGGGCATATGTTAGTCCAGAGCCCTGGTTATATATTATATTTTATAAATTATTTTTGTTTTCACTTGTGTATGTATGAACTTCCATTTATAATATTATGAGCATAGTAAAAATGAATTACTTCCCTTTCATATTCTGAAACTGTACTATGTACATATGCAATTACGATATAGGGAAGTTACTTAACAAGCCTTTATTAATGTTAACTTCCTCTTCTTGTTTCTCTGTGTTCCATAGCTTATTATGAATTGGAGCTCTGTACATTATTTATATATTTATATGCAATATGAAAATATTGATAACTATCCAGATGGTTCGGATCTCATACTATGTGTAACTGGTTGAATACAAAATTTGTATTTATAAATCAATCGTACATACATATAGTTTCAGGAAAACGTTTCTTTGATCATTCAATATAGGTCAAACATCTGTGATTTAAGGTAGAAAGCTTTGACCAGAAGTAAATAATTCATATATAGGTTAACGGTTACATAAATTATCAGTTTCTGTTTATTTGGTGTCGTTCATGTATAGAATAAGGAAATGAGGAAATAACCAATATCACTATCTAAATATGTGTTTCCTAGTGGTATATTTCAAACTATTTTCTTTTTATATAGATACATTTCTCTAATGAAATCATAAATCATCGCATTATGGATGAAAGATTCCTACTGTGATGGAAAACGTAACTCACTCTAATATAATCAAACAAGTCTGCCAATATGTAGGTGTTCCAGTTTTCACCCTGATGCATATTTTTCTCTGCAACATGTTTAAGCAAATTATGCCCATTAATATATAAATCACATATAGTCAAAAACTATGCTGATACTATATGTCATCCATGTAATAAATTTAATCTTGAGTTTTATTCGGAATCCAGTATATTATTCATAAGGAATTTGTGTAACTACTAATACAGTACTATGTAACTAATATAATAATAATTAATTTACCACTGATATATCATTAGCATGATTAGCAGGGATAGAAGTTCCCACTCGCCCGGCGGCCCAATCCATTTTTACTAATGTTAAAGGTATCCTACAGGCTAGTAAAAAATTCATGTTATGTTATTTATATCATTATTCGGGTAAGTATGTTTTAAAGTTAAGTTCTAACCCTGGATTAGGAGAGATGGGGGAAACCCTCACATTGCATATATTATTACATTACAATTGACTTTATTAGGCTAGGTTAGTAATGAGATTACGGCAACAAGTGCTGATCAACGTGGTCAATGGGTAATCTTGTAATGCAATAACAAAAGTAAGAATGATGCAATTCTGGTAATAAAACTTATAATTGAGTACGGTAGTAATCACTGGACATTGGAATTGTATCATACTGACTACAGCTATTCAAGATACAAATTGAAAGTCAATGAATTTCCTCCATTATTACCAAAGAGACTAAATATGACTGTATTATAATCATCACAAGTCTATACTTCCCACTCTTCTGTTTAACCCTCTCCATGATGAAAGCATCCAGAGATGCCATAAATAGTAGGGACTGTGCCTAATCTAGCAGGGAGAGGGTTAAATTGACCGCTTCCGTGGCACAGTGGTTAGAACATTGAATTAGACTAGAGAGTTGTAGTTTGGTGGTTTGAGCCCCATGTAATGCCATACCAAAAGAAGTTAAAAAGATGGTACTTGCTGGTTCTCCGGATGAGGAGTAAAGCAAGAACAGGCCCAGAGATTATGAAACTTTTCTGAGTATGTTTTTGTGCTCAACTCACGTACTATGCTAAAACACATGACGTTTTATGGACAATATACTGAGTTGAGTATGATATCGTAATATCGGGGCCTGGTTTGCTTATTGGGAGTCAACTAACATGATTGAGTGGGATATCCATGTTCTGTGTCATGATATTCTAGTATGCTAGCACCGGCAGCTGGTACAAATCTGGCTTAGTACAAGCAGGGCATGATGTACTGTACATGCAAAACAAGCAAACAGAATTATGTGAAATAATCTTGAAAGCGGTTATACATCCCAAATCGACCAATCAACCAAATCTATCTTATTACATGATATTCATGGAAGACAGTTAATACCAAAACTATAATATCAGATGAGAGAATAAAACATCATAAAACTAAGATGTGCATGTCTAGAGCATGTTGAAACTAGAATCTAACCTTGAATCTAAAACATCTTGATTGAATGCTATTTATATTATTTGTAGCCTTTGGAAAGAGATTTCTGCTCCTCTGCCATTTCTAGTCAAGTACATGAAGTACATACAAATGGAAAATGCCTGTCTTGCTTACAAATGGTTTTCAGTGTTAACTGAATAAGAATGAGGGATGTAAAATGAGTGTTATCAGCAAGAGTATGTTAATTTCAAGTCTTCATGGTCCTTTCAGCAAATCTGCATGAGTCCATCATTTGGGCTGGGAAGCCAGGGATTGTTATACATGTGTAATGTGTAACACTAATGTGTAACACTGTATAACAAGGCCTGTGATTGAGGCAAGTCCACCGTAATCTACAGCACTGGCAGCCCATCTGATTGCAAAGATGAAGATTATGTCAAAGGTCATGTTGAGCGGAATGCCAATGGTGTAGTTCTAGGAGTTTGAGGATGCTGATTGGTCATTAGATGTCATGTGACATATGATTGGAAAACCATTGTGACCTTTGTTTTTGACCATGATACCTGAAGTTTTCTGGATGTGTTAAAGTACCATAAATAGATAGTGTTAAAGTACTATAAATAGATATGATGGAGGACATTGCAAGTTTATTAATCTATTTCAAAATAAAACATATAAATATCAACATGATCAACAGATTCTGTCAGAATAAAATGTTTCTTTGTTTTGTTATCTGGGCTATGAGTGTATAATTTCAAATAAATATTAATAATCAGTTAAATATCAGCAAAACATGATATATCTATTTATTTATAGTATAGCATGAACAACAATTACGATCAATGTAAATATTAAATAACTTTAATTGACTAGCAGCAATTAGAAGAGAATATATGAATATTTGAAAGCTGTATTTAATATTTAATCAATATTAATAAGAAAAACAAATTCCATTCTAAAAATCATATACAAGATATAAGAACTTTTACTTCCAAAGTCAGTCGAGGACAACAAGTTATATTTCAAAGCATATTTTATTACCACCACAAACTATTTACTGTTTACTTTGCATAATTGATCGTGTTAATGTGTAGGAAAAGAAACATACTCCATGACTTGGTTGAATTTCTAGATGACAATAAGCAATAACTGTTAATACCTTCTCATGGTGATGTGCTACCAGAGCCTGGCTGAAGATGACCATACACCTACTCAACCTTGAGCTGTGTGACAGGTAAGCAGCTCTGCTAGCCTACACCTGGTACACAGGTATACTCTGCTGATGGTTCCGGTATAACGACAGTGTACAACTGATCCAGTACTTGGTGGTGGGCGTCAGCCAGCGTTGGCCATATTCGGTAGAGATGAGAATCAGCGTCTTCCGTTCAGTACGATCAGTGTGGTTGTGATCGGTATCGAGGTATCGGGTCATGACAGTGGCTGCCTTGTAAACAAGGTGGGCTGCCGCTCTCCACATATAAAGGGTTCAGAACATTTTGAATTTGACCAGTTGAAAAATGTTTATGACATGAGAGATTAATGGTATTTCTGTCATGTAGGAATAGAGCGTGTTTGTTCTGTGGTTGTGTCGACATGGTGTTTTCTTTTGTAATAGGACTATATACGTGGATATGTTATACTAAGATGCAGGTCTGACGAAAAGTTCTGAAAACAACCACTTTGTTCAGGAGGTGCTATAGCCAAATATTTTGTGATGGATAGAGTATTGGTGAGAAAATGTTGTCTTGACACCAGGCCCCGAGATTTCAAAACTTTCTTGAGTATGATTTCATGCTCAACTCAAAGTTTTGTTCACAGATCCTCATATAAAATTTGAGCTTGAGCATGAAATCATACTCACAAAGCTTTCAGACCAGGTAGAATTGTCAGATCAAATAGGTTTAATACATCAAGCAAATGGATGTACTTGGAAGATTTTAAAGATCTGACACATTCTAAAATCGGCACAAACGTTTCTTCCAAGTATCAATGAGCACCATATGAGCATGAAGAGCATGCCAAGATGATTTTCTAATTTTTGTCGTTCCACAAGGAAGTTAACAGTGGGAAATTCTCATTTGACATGATGATTGACACCTGTCCTGTATCACCTGTGTCACCTGTGTCATCTGTGTCATCTGTGTCATCTGTGTTTACTGATGGTCAGAAAGCATTCATAAGTATCTGGAACTAATGTCATTTCTCATCATCTGGCCATGTATGTGCCGTAGGAACAACCCCAGTCAAGAGGTTCATGAAAGTGATGAGGTAAGATTATTCCAATTATGTTTGCAGCATTTGCACTCAAATATTCCTTCAGTATATTTTGACAGTTCACTGTATTTCCAAGAGGGAACCATTGCCCTCGAATATTCCTTCAGGATATTTTGACAGTTCACTGTATTTTCAATAAGGAACCAGGGAACCATTGCCTTCAAATATTCCTTCAGTATATTTTGACAGTTCACTGTATTTGCAACAGGGAACCATTGCCCTCAAATATTCCTTCATTATAGTTTGACAGTATTATCATGAGAAAATTTCATGGATTTGTAGATTACTTTTACTACACCAACCTTTTTCGAATAATAACCATCATTGAGATTAATCATGTGATGTTAATTGAAATACTTTTTCAACTACGATAACCAATTATACATCCAAATATCGGCAATGCTCTGCATGTTTTGATTTTTCTGCAATTCTATCAGAGGACAGTTCCATCCATCTGTGTGTTACCAGGACATGTCCATGTCCTGTGTATTGACGTCCTTCAGCGGTACCAGGACACGTCCATGTCCTGTGTATTGACGTCCTGCAGTGTTACCAGGACACATCCATGTCCTGTGTATTGACGTCCTTCAGCGGTACCAGGACACGTCCATGTCCTGTGTATTGACGTCCTGCAGCATTACCAGGACACATCCATGTCCTGTGTATTGACGTCCTTCAGCGGTACCAGGACACGTCCATGTCCTGTGTATTGACGTCCTGCAGCATTACCAGGACACATCCATGTCCTGTGTATTGACGTCCTTCAGCGGTACCAGGACACGTCCATGTCCTGTGTATTGAC
>JAUTBV010118665.1:0-13334 GCA_032361325.1 Lepetodrilus fucensis
GTTTTTATATATTTTTGTGTTTTTCGGCTTTTTTGGGCTAAAAATGGCTAAAAACAAACAAAATACGCTGTTGTCACTTAGCGGTCTAAAAACGGCTAACTTGCAGTCAAATGTTGTGCGTATTATTCTAGTAAGCTGGACGAAGATGCCAGTTGGCAATCAATTAAAATAGTATATGTTGTATGTCTTCTTTAGGAATTAAGCAATTATAAATTGAGGTGTAAACATCAATAGTAAATGGATAAAACGAATCATTGGTATCGTCATATTGATTGCGATTGCTAGCTATTTTTATTTGAACAATGCAAATAAACAAAAGCAAATAAGCCGCGTCTCAACGGTTCATCACAAATTAGGTGTAACGGGTAGCTGTAGAAAAGTACCTCAATTTATTCGTGCTTTAAAAATGAAAGCACCCTCCTTAGATTCAAGACAAGAGGATGAAAAGATGGGGCTGGTAATACGCGATGCTGCTAATAATAGAGTCTGGCAGCATAAAAGCTGGTTGGATTCAGGTTATATTGGTGGCTTTGATCGAGACCATAATGGCAATATTTATGTGGCACCAATGCCCTATGTGAGCCTTTCTAAAAACCCACCTGAAAAGCAGAATCAGTTTTATCGTATTGATGAGAAGACGGCTGAAATGTCCTTGTTCTTAAAACTGCCAAATACAAATCAACCAAATTCAAAAAACCCATTTGGCACGATGGGTTTGTATTTCGATTGTGATACAAACTCAATGTATGTCAGTTCCCTAGCGGGCTCACTACCGATGAAGGAGAAGGGTGTAATTTATCAAGTTGATATTAATAGCAAAAAAATACTCGCCAAACTAGAAGGCGTAGATGCCGTTGGAGTGGGAGTTTTCAATACCAAACAAGGTAAGCGTTTATATTTTGGATCTGCTAGAAAGTCTCATTTGTATTCGATAGGGCTTAATGATCAAGGCAACTTTATAGGAGAAAAAAAGTATGAGCTTTCATTGTCACAACTTAAGGGTGGCGATACAACCATCATTAAGAAAGTAAAGTTCAAAAAGAAAAATAATCGGTACATGATGATTCTTAAAGAAGTTGAGTTTGGTTTTCGCTTGATGGCAGAAAATAATCCGAATAAGAAAAAGTATCTATTTGACTGGGATGATGCAAATAACAAATGGAACTTTAAGGGACTAAGTAAAGATTGAATAAAGTAAACTTAAATAGCCAGCTAAACAAGTTCGGTACTAATGCCACATCTAACTACAGTGCTGCTCAGAAAATCACAATGCAGGGTAAAATATCAAATAGCACCCCCCCCACTTTTTACACTTTTTTAAGTACTCTGTTGGTGACTTTGATTGTGCTCGCTTTGATGGTGGGTTGTAGTCCAAAAAAGGAGAGTCTGGTCAAGCAGGGCGAAACGCTCTTTAATAAAAAACACCTTGGTAAGAATAATGTCATCGGCTGTGTTGCGTGTCACTCTATAACGCCTGATCAAGTAATCATTGGCCCATCATTATCGGGACTGTCCGTGCGTGCACCTCATTTAGTCGCGGGTCAATCGGCAACAATGTATATTGAAGAGTCAATTACTAATCCCGATGCTTTTGTCGTTGGCGGTTATATGCCCGCAACAATGTTTCAACATTATAAACAAGAGCTGTCGAGTGAAGAGATAGCGGCTTTAGTTGAGTATCTATTACAGCTTTAAAACAGACTAATTTGGATGGTTTTCGTGTTAAAAAGGCTAATTTAACCCCTTTTTATAAAAAATAGCAAAAAGTGGGGGGGGTGCCAACCTTAAAAATACCCCCAAAACTCAGCTTTTTATTAGAATATCTGTCTTTATTAGATTTTATTATGACAAAAAGTTTCCTGAATTGTTTATTTTTTCTTTTTGCTGAGTTTATTGCCAGATAAATGCGGGGTCTTTTTTCTTTGGCGATATATTTGAGATGGCGATAGTGTGGCGCGTTTGTCGCCTTTTCCTTCAAAAGGATTGTCGCCCGTTTTAAAAATGATTCTAACCTGAGTGCCTTTTAGTTTTAGGGTGTCTCTAAAGTAATTCATTAAATAGCGTTTATAACTACCAGGGATTCGCTTAGTCTGGTTGCCATGAATGATGACAGTAAATGGATTGCTGCCACCTTGATGGGCATAGCGTAATTTTATACGACGTGCAGCAACAATAGGCAATTGGTGCGCATCAACCGCTGTTTGAAGGATGCGTGTCATCCGTGAGGTTGAAATATCCAACATCGCAGAGTCATAAGCCTCGTGCACCGACTGATACAAATGACCAACGCCAGTGCCATGCAAGGCGGAGATAAAATGTTTATCGGCAAAATCTAAAAAGGGCAGTTTCACTTCAAGTTTTACTTTGATCTGCTCGCGCTGGTATTCATCTAAACCATCCCATTTATTAATCGCAATCACTAGGGAACGACCCGCGTCTAAGATAAGGCCAAGCAAATGTGCGTCTTGATCGGTAATGGTTTCGTGCGCATCCAGCAGCATAATGACGACGTGCGAGTTCTCGATCGCCGAAAGTGTTTTGATAATACTAAATGTTTCAATCGCCTCTTTTACTTTTCCACGACGGCGAACACCGGCGGTATCAATCAGTGTATATTTTTGACCTTCACGCTCAAAGGGCACGTAAATACTATCGCGAGTGGTGCCAGGTTGATCAAAGGCGACAACGCGCTCTTCACCCATAATACGATTAATAAGCGTAGACTTACCGACATTAGGCCTGCCGACAAAAGCAATTCGAATACTATCAGCATGCTCCTCGGGAATTGTTTCTTCATCTTCAATAGGAAAGGTTTTAAGCAGCTCGGTGATCATGTGCGTTACGCCGCGACCGTGGCTTGCCGCAATTGCAAAAACATCTTTAAAACCAAGCTGGTAAAAATCTGCCTTTGCCTGCTCAGGGTCTACTGCATCTGTCTTATTGACAACAAGAAAAACACTCTTGCCAGCACGTCTTAGACGCTCTGCCACCAAGTGATCAGCATTGGTTAAACCCTCTCTGCCATCCACCATAAACAAAACTGTATTGGCCTCATCAACCGCTAGCCATGTTTGGTTTGCCATGTACTCATCAATCCCAACATCCTCACCGGATAAACCGCCTGTATCGATAACCAGATAATCACGCTCACCCAAATCCGTGCCAAGCACCCCTTGGCCATATTTACGATCTCGGGTAAGGCCAGGGAAATCAGCCACCAGCGCATCTCGCGACTTGGTAAGGCGATTAAATAAAGTAGATTTTCCAACATTAGGTCGGCCAACTAAGGCGAATACAGGTTTCATAGCGGCGCAAGGATAACAAATTGTAAATTAATAGGATACGATCTTGTAAAATATAGTGAAAATATTCAGCGTTATAAAGAGCGATTAGCTTTTTTTAAATGATAATAACTGGTTCAAGCGTGGTGTGTATCACCTAGAAAGTAGGATTATGCACTATCACTTGGCTCATGTCTCTTGCGGTGAAAGCAAGGCACAGCACCATGTTAAACGATTATCCGTTGAAATTAATTAATGTGTTGTTAGAATAGAACCAAGAAGCTAAAGCCAACAAAGGTATTTTTTATTAAACCCCATATACTATTCAAAGTAATACCACTTATCTGCTTAGCTATTGGACTTTATTTCTTATGGGCAGCGGTTGATCTTTTCTTTTCATCCTCTTTGACAGTAGAACAGCAGGCAAGACGTACGCTGATAGACAAATTGTTTCCATTACTTCTTTTTGGTGGCGTGGGAATAGGGTTTATTGTTTATGGAGGGAGGCTATGGCGCAAGGAAACAAAGGCCACAACAAATAACCCCCAGCCTTTCGCTGAGACAAAAACTACAACAGAAAAACCTATTGTTCCACCTATACCGAAGTCGTTCGAAAATGAAGTGGGCGAGTTATTAGACCAGTTTGGGAAGTATAATATTGATCTTAATATGGCTGATTTATCTCCTGCCTCCTCGGCACAGGCCGACAAGGATTTTGTGGAAAAGGTTTGGTCCGAATGTCACAACCTGACCGGAACATTCCAAAGCGCTTATAAAACAACTATTCGTGATTTCCCATCTTTCTCAACGCCATTGTTTTTTAATTTCATGCAAGAATTTGTATACCCAGCAACGCTTAAGAATGTTTTGACTCTTCCTTGGGATATTGAAAATTTTACTGATGATTATGAAAAAATTGCAATCAGCCTAGTCAATCTTTCTCAAGGTGACCTGCCTTTGGAGAACATTGAAGAGGTGATACTGGATAAAGAAGGACGCTCCCGAGAGCTTCGCTTCAAATTAAAAGGTGAAAATTACACATACGGTTATGAAGTAAAAATGGGACTTAATCTTGAACTATTACAACAACTGGCTAGTTTAATGCTACAGCAAAATACAGGCTACAGATTTGCCCTAATCGAAGATGATGAGGCAATCATAATTCGTATACAAGAAAACCAGCTTGAGAGCTTTTGTAAATTATTTGATGCAGGTATTTGCAAAGGATTGGAAAAAGTCATATAAGTAAAAACGTTAACAGTAAGTCTTGATAGGGTATTTATATCGTTTACCCTTCAGTTTTTTTGAAAGGGTACTCGTCTGCGGATACAACTGCTGACTTAATCAGTGCCAAACGATGATAATTATTCAGGTATATTTATATGGATTTAATATTTGAAAAACTTAGCAAATTAGACGGCTTATGGAAGGGTAGGGGTAAGGGGCAATTTCCTACGATTGATTCTTTTGAATATGAGGAGCAGTTACGGTTTGAGGTGAATTTAGCTTATCCGCTGATTCATTATGAGCAAAAGACAATTCTCTTGCCGATGCAACAGCAGAGTCATTGGGAGTCTGGCTTTATTCGTGTTCTTGATGAGGATGTTGTTGAAATATCGAATGCCCAAGATAGTGGTAGAGTTGAGGTGTTGCAGGGGAGAATGGTTGTTGCTGATGATGGATTCGAACTGGAATTTGAGAGTGTTGTGCTGGGCAATGATCCTAGAATGATCAAGACAAGTCGAGTCTTTAAAATGGTGGGTAACACCTTGGAATATCATCAATCAATGGCTACCAATACAAGCCAAGAGCCTGTTATATTGCCGCATCTTTTTGCACAATTAACAAAAGTTGAGTAAATGATTAATCACTACTGACACAATGCTGTCAGTAGTGGTGCTGTATGCTTGTCATTTTTTACAATGAAACAAACTGGAGATCCGCTATGAACCCATTTACAATTATTGAATCGTTTGAATTACATGATGGACAACTTGATAACTGGAAGGAATTATCAAAAAGCATCGATACAGATATTGCTAAAGCTGAAGGTTTTATCAGCCGAGATTCGGGAATAGATCCTGATAAGAGAGTGTATTGTATCGTTAAGTGGGAAAGTAAAGCACATCAAGAAGCGTTTATGACAAACCTCATGTCTCAAGAAGGTTCTGATGAAATGATGAAGCACTTTGCAAGTATTGCCAATATGGAAACTGAGATAAGACAAGAAGTTGATATTTTTTAAACGATGTCTTGAGACCTCTTTCTTAAATATTAAATATAGGGAAGAGCCTTTAAAGAGTGCTAATGAAGTTAATCGATGAAAATATATTTAGACGCTTCTTTGTATATTGACTGGCAAACGCCAGAGGTTCTTGCCTTAGCTAAGTCTTTAGCAGCGGGTCTTTTGGCTGAAGAGGAGATAGCAAAAAATTGTTTTGAGTGGGTACGGGATAACATCCTGCACAGTGCAGATTACAAATTAAACCCTGTAACCTGCAAAGCATCGGATGTTTTAAAATACAAAACAGGATATTGTTTTGCCAAAAGTCACTTACTAGCGGCTTTACTTCGGGCGAATAAAATTCCAACGGGTCTATGTTATCAGCGCCTTAGTCTTAATGGTAAAGGTGCGCCTTATAGTTTGCATGGTCTGAATGCCATCTACCTTAAAAATCATGGCTGGTTTCGTATTGATCCACGCGGCAATAAAGAGGGTATTAATGCGCAGTTTAATCCACCGCAAGAACAGCTCGCATTTTCAATCAACTTAGAAAATGAGGCTGATCTCCCAGAGATATGGCATGAACCATTAGCTGCTATTGTGACTGTACTGGAAAAAAATAAGACGTATTTAGATGTTTATCATAAGCTTCCTGATGTAGAGTTAATTACTCGCTAAAGGCTATTTTTCATTCAAAACAGGCACTTTTGCTTCAAATTGATGAAAAAACAGCCTAAAAAACAAAAAAGACTTAAAACTAGGGGGGGTGCCATATCTATTTTTGGCGTTAATTCAGCCTTTTTGGGCCTTTTCGAGGCATTTTTAGACCTGATTTATCATTGTTGCTATAGGATCTTTTATGACGGGTAAAACAACAAAACAATTCAAAGCCTATCAATACTGGGAGAAGTGTTTTTATAAGCATGATGAGAATGATATAAATACTAAGACGCTGCTAGAATATTTAAATAAGCTTGGTTTTGATCAGGAGAAAATGACAACGGTATTAAAGGATAATGATCCTGAGTATGCAGAGTTTGAAAAGGCAATGTTCTTAAAGCAATGCTATAACGAGTATGCTGTTATAAAGCCGATGAAAGAGGGCTGGATGCAAAGAACGGTACATGCCTACCAAGACCATTCTGATCGAGAGGAGGGGGAGATACTGGAGCTTTGGGATGAATCAGATTTTCATTCGTATGCGACCTCACTCCAGAATTTAATTGATGCAGGGGTGAATGAAAAGGACTTGTATCGCGTTATAAAAGAAACTCAAAAAAATGCCCTGGCGAATATAATGGAAACACTAGATGGTGTGTTTGGCCATGAATTAGGATTATTTGAAACAGAATATAAGGATGATGAGAATATTCCCAAAAGACAAATTATCGGATTGCAGGATGATTTTTTAGACTATGATCCTCATAAATAATCAGCGTCCATACTAAAACCCCTTTGAGGTGTGCCATACATCCTTTTCAGTTCAACTCGTTAAGGAGACTTTAAAAGCGTCATGAATAAAACCCTGTTTAATATTATTGGTGTTCTTTTCATTATCTTGTCAGTGCTTGCTGTCATTTTGATGATGGTTGACGGTGTTGCTATAATTTTTGTTTTAGGGATTTTAATGGCCTCAGGTTTCACCGCTTTAACGGGTGAGCTAAGATACGCCTTAATCGTTTTATTGCTAAGTACCTTGGGTGTTTTGTATTTCTCTTTGATGATATTTGGATTTTTTCAAGGAGAAACGAATCAAAGACAAGAATTACCTGATTTCTTACCGACGTTACCCAGCCCCAATTTAAATAATGATGATTTTAAAGAAATTTCTAAAGGCTCAGGGATTCCAATAGAGGTGCTGAAAAAGATCCCCATGGCTGAGGAGAATACAGCAAAAACAATAGCGCTTGAGCAAAACCAATTGCCCACTTTTTTATTTTTATTAAAAACCATTAGCCTGCCTTATTTAGTATCACTGCTTTCAATCTTTATTGGCTATCGTAAAAAACAGAGAACTTAAAAATGCAATCACACAATGAAAAAGTTAATAAGTTTCTAGAAGATCTACATTCTACACTGCCTGATAAAGCTGAAATCGTAGAACAAATTAGGTTAGTATTTCTTGATCAAAATCCGAAACTCGATGAAGACATAAAGTATGGTGGAATTGTTTTTAACCTTTCACAGGAGCTATTGGGAGGGATTTTTGTTTATAAGCAACATATCTCCATCGAGTTTAGTTATGGCGCCGAATTTACTGATAAAGCAGGTTTGCTTGAAGGCAAAGGAAAGCTGAGAAGACATTTGAAAGTTCTAGATACAGCGGATATCACGCATAAAAAACTCAAAATCTATGTTCAACAAGCAGTATCGACCGCAGGGGGCAGCGCTAAATAATGAGTTTAGTAAAACAATTTAAAAATCTTGCTGAGTACAATCAATTGATGAATAGCCGATTCTATGAGGCAACAGGACAACTCTCAGAGGAGCAAATTAAAGCAGATAAGGGTGCCTTTTTTAAGTCTTTGCTGGGAACATTAAATCATATTTTAGTGGGTGATATTATTTGGCTAAGCCGATTTGCAGAAGCCTCTTCGCCTAAGAATAAGCTGGCATATTTTACGACGATAAAGAAGCCAAGCTCGCTTAATCAACTGTTGTACGCTGATTTTTTTGCATTGCAACAGGAAAGAGAAAAAGTAGATGCTCTTATTATTGATTGGATTAATACCTTGGACGATGTGGATTTAAGCGTAATCGTGAAATATAAAAATATAAATGGGCAAGCTTTCAATAAGGAATTGTCGAGCTTGATCAATCATTTATTTTTACATCAGGTACACCACCGTGGTCAGGCAAGCACGCTATTAACCCAGTTTGGCGTAGACTTTGGTGAGACAGATCTTATTGAAATTATTAAGAACTACGATCACTGAAATATCCGATGATATAATCAGTAGATTAAAACTCGATCATTCACAAGCCCAAACTCCCCTTTTTTAGCTAAAAAACCCCAAAAAACACTCAAAAATCAATATGGCACCCCCCCTAGTTTTTGTATATTTCTTGTTTTTAGGGCTTAAAACAGGCTTTTTATGCCTTTTTGACTATTTTTTGATGGATTGTGTGAATTTTTAATATTTACATCGTTAATGTTTTTTAAAGTCTTGTGGCTGTCTTTTAATTGTTTAAAAATTTTTTGTTAAAAAAGGGGAGTGCTTCTAACTTGTGAATTATAATCTTGTTTGCAATTCCTTTTTTCTTGTGGCCTTTGGATATGAAACAGACTTTAAAAGAACAATTGAAACAAAATAATCTGGACTTACAGGCGCAGTTTGAATCTGGGGTGTCGATCTCTAGGCTATTGCTTCAACGTAGTCAGACGATTGATGATGTTTTAGTGGGTATGTGGTCAAGGTGTTTGGCTGATGGTTTTATCACGATGTCTTTGGTTGCGGTGGGGGGCTATGGACGTGCGGAGATGCATCCGCAGTCTGATGTTGATTTGCTGATTTTATTATCGGATGTGCCGAATCAAGAGGAGGAGAAGGTTCTTTCTGATTTTGTAACGCGCCTTTGGGATTTGGGGCTTGAGATTGGCCACAGTGTGAGAACATTGGAGGAGTGTATCAGCGAGGCTCGGGATGATCTTACTGTTATTACGAATATGATTGAGTCGCGCTTTTTAGCGGGTGATGAGGCTTTGTTTAATCAGTTGCAGGAGAAGGTTTCTCCGCAAAGTATTTGGAGCAGTCGTGATTTTTACACTGCCAAGATTGAGGAGCAAAAATCACGTTATAAACGTTTTGGGGATATGGCTTATCGGGTTGAACCTAATTTAAAAGACGGGCCTGGTGGGCTTCGAGATTTGCAAACGATTGAATGGATTGTGATTCGTGAATACGGGATTCATTCTCTTAAAACCTTGAGTGAGTCTGATGATAGTGATTTGTTGAACTCTGAGGAGTACAAGGAGTTGATCGAGGCGCGTGATTTTTTGTGGCAGGTCAGGTTTGTATTGCATCAATTAACGGGGCGTAAGGAAGACCGATTGTTGTTTGACTATCAGCGGCATTTGGCGCAAAGCTTTGGTTATGTTAGTGATGAAAAGAATGAGTCGATTGAGGCTTTTATGCAGCGCTATTATCGCACGATTACTAAGCTTGAGCGGTTAAATGAAATTCTGCTGGGTCTTTTGCGGGAAAATATTTTAGATTATTCTCATCGTCAAATTAGTGTTATTAATCAACATTACCGCAACCATGATTTTTATTTGGATGTGATTGATAGGGATTTATTTTCAAGTAAGCCTCATACTATTTTGGAGGTGTTTTATCTCTTGCAAATTATTCCTGAGTTGAAGGGGTTTACTCCTCAAACGATTCGAGAATTACGTCGCAATTTACATTTGGTCGATGATGATTTTAGGCTGAATAGTCATAATAAACAGCAGTTTATTAATATTCTTATGGAGCCTAGTCGCGTTAATTTTGTGCTTAGGAGGATGAATCGTTATGGCTTATTAGAGACCTATATTCCTGCTTTTGCAAATATTGTTGGTCGGATGCAATATGATTTATTTCATGCGTATACGGTGGATGAGCATACGCTAAATGTGGTGCGAAATATTCGCGTCTTAAGTGTTGAGAAGGGTAAAAAGGAGCTGCCTTTTTGTAGTAATTTGTTTAGTACTTTACGCCAACCCATGTTGTTGGTTTTGGCGGGTATCTTTCATGATATTGCTAAGGGCAGGGGTGGTAGCCACTCAGAATTGGGTGCGATTGATGCGAGGAAGTTTTGTCTCTCGCATGAGTTGAGTGAAAAGGATGCGGATCTCGTTAGTTGGTTAGTTCAGCAGCATTTGCAGTTGAGTACAACGGCGCAGCGAAAAGATATTCATGACCCCGATGTGATTAGTAAATTCTCTGATTTTGTGGGGAGCCAATAGCGCTTGGATTATCTTTATCTGCTGACGATTTGTGATATTAAAGGCACCAATCCGACTCTTTTAAATAGTTGGAAGCATTCCTTGTTAAAAGAGTTATATCAAAAAACTAAAAAGTATCTACAAGACAGCGATAATAAAACCAATGCTGAAATCATCGAGCAAGATATAAACTATAAGAAACAGAAAGTGATTGAGCTTTTAAAGCAAACGCCGTTTGATAAAGACAGATGTGAGACTTTTTGGCAGCGCTTTGATGATGACTATTTATTGCAATATCCCAGTCGTTTGTTGGCAAGACATATTAAAGAGACAGGCAGACAGGTGGAAAGTGATGATAAGAACATTGTTTATATTGATATGAGTGAGAATGGTGAAAGCACCGAGCTCTTTATTTACACTAAAGACAGTCAGGGCTTGTTTGTTAAAATCACTTCAGCAATTGAGCAACACCGCTTAAATACGGTTGCAGCTAATATTACTTCAAGCAGGGATGGTTATGATTTATATAGTTTTTACTTGCTGACAAATAGTGGTACACCGTTACAAAACAGTGATGATATTCAAAAATTACTGAATACGGTTAAGTCTAATTTGCAACAAAGTGAGATGTCGTATAATTTTGATCACCATAGAATGCCGCGTCAATTGGAGCATTTTGATACGCCTACAACGGTAGATTTTTCACAGGATAAGATGCGGAACCAAACGGTTATTACGATTAAAACCGTGGATAGTGCAGGCTTACTGACAAGAATTGGTGAGGTTTTTAATCAACGTGGCATTGATATTCATGATGCTAAAATTGCAACGCTTGGCGAGCTGGCAGAAGATATTTTTCATATAACGCATCACAGTGGTAGCGCTATTTTAGATAAGAGTGAGCAGGATATTATTCGGCAAACGCTGATAGAAAAATTTGCATGAGTCTATGACGCATGCAAATTATGTTAAGTCGCAGATTATAGCTTTAAACGTGTTGGTTTTATTAATGAGTATTTAAAGTCACCTTGCTTTAAGTAATATTCTGACTCAAGTGGCGCGCCGATTAATAAGTCATTTCTTTCAACGAATTTATTGTTTTTCTCAAGGTTACTTGTATCCAGATTGTGCCAGAATGTGTTTGATGTAATGTCATAATCAAATGAGATACGTTTAATACTGGATCTATCTTGATGTATAGAATTTGTAAGGTTATCAATAGAAAAGATATGTACTGGCTCAACAGTTTTAGGCTTTTTCTTAAGTATATGGTCATTTAGTGAGTAAGGTGCATTAAGACTAATGCGAGAGCTTGAAATGCTTGAGCTAGAGACTTGCATTCTAACCGTATCAACCGCGGCTCTTAGTTTTAATGGGTTTTGAATAAAGCCATAAACTGAGAAAAATCCAAGTGTAAATGTTATGAGTATGACAGCATAAAACATTGGTGACTCAAGTAAGTCTTGGAGTCGATTGCTGCGATATACTTCTATGCTTTGGTTTGTACTTGTGATGCTGCTCATTGCTTTCTCTCTTGGTTTTATTTTTATTATTACTTGCTAGTTAGTTGCCCTAGTTGTTATGCAGTATTAAGGCTTTGATATATGCTTAAAATATCAAATTACTACCATTTATCAACAGTTTTACGCCGAACGGCATGTTTTTGGCAAAGTTTTACTCAATTTCACCTGAGTTTAATAGAAATTATTTATGAAGAATGATTGAATTTGATATTTTGCAATTTTCAGTTTAAATTAATTGTATATCAATGCTAAGCTTATCCAACTATATGAGGGATTATTAATGAAAGTATCAGACATAATGACAACAGGTGTTAAGACTGCAAAGCTAGACACGACTGTTAAAGATATCGCTAGCATCATGTGTTTTAACAAAATCAGTGGATTACCCGTGGTTGATGATAATAATAAAATGGTAGGGATTATCTCAGAGAAAGACATTCTGTTACGAATGTTCCCTGATATGAATACTATTGCCAATGAAGGCCGACCTAACTTTGAAACTATGGAACAGGGTTATGCTGCTACATTACAGCTGGTAGCCAGTGATATTATGACGTCAACGGTTTCATCGGTGACTCCTGATATGCCTATTATGAAGGCCGCCTCTTTAATGTGTATTAATAAGATTAGACGAATCCCTGTTGCTGAAGATAATGTGATTGTTGGAATTGTCAGTATTGGTGATGTTCATAAGGCTATTTTTCAGTCTTGTATGAATATTTAGACTGAAAATAGTAACAAGTATAGTGATCTACAACTGATTATTATTAATATATTTTTTAAGTCATATTAGAGGCTTACTGTTAGTCTCTAATATGATTCTAATGCCCAAGCAATATTCATTTTCTTGGCATTTACAAAGCGCTAAATATTTCTAATCTGGCTCTAATCCAAGTCACAATAATAAGTCTAGCTTATCTTTTTTGGATGGCGCTCAAAATCCCCCTTAAAATATTTAACTCGCTGCGCGTAACACCGGTGCGAGAATACAGGCGCCTTAGTTTAGGCATTAAATAACGTGGTTTATCAGGGTCTAGAAACTCAACGTCAATTAATAATTTTTCAAGTTGCTTAAAGTAGCCTTCCATTTCAGCGGCGTTCACAGGTGCTTCTTCTTTTTCATTGTCTGTTGTTGTATCTGTAATTGTGAGTGATTGCGCTGCAAGGCGGCATTCATAACTTATTATTTGAACGGCTGATGCAATGTTTAAAGAGCTATAGTCAGAATTAGTGGGAATATGAACGAGGCTTTGACAGTGCATTAACTCCTCATTACTTAAGCCGGAGCTTTCTCTGCCAAATAAAATAGCAACTTTGCTAGAACGAGCCTGTGTTGCTACTTTAAGTCCACAGCTACGGGAATCCTGAGTTTGCCATTT
>JAUTBV010118676.1:0-13333 GCA_032361325.1 Lepetodrilus fucensis
AAGCAGTACATATGCATGCAAGTCATGATATTAGTGAAAGATTCTAGAAAGTAACTTTAAACCCCAAACCAACCAACCAATGGTGTGCCACGTATGGGTGTGTGTGTGTGTTTCCCTGGTGTGTGGGTTAGTCTTTGTATCAGTGAGCTGTAGCTGAACCAGAGTATGGGAGTAGGGGTGGAAGTTGGTGTAGAAAGGATGGATACCTGTGTGTTGATATGTATGTGTGTGTGTGTGTGTGTGTGTTATCTCATATATATGCACATGTGTTGATATTATGTAGGGCAGTTAAAATCTGGCATGGGCACTGCTCCTCAGAGCAATCATACCAGTAGGAGTCACATAGCTTCCTATAACTCTCATAGCACTCTGACCATTCCTTGGAAGAGGCCCTTATTGGCTTGACAAGAGGTGTGTATTGAGACCAGTTCTGTATAGCGGCTGCTACTGTGTTGTAGCTGTGTGATCACGGAGCTGTTCACGGAGGGCACGTCGCCGTTCGACCTGTCACAGCTGCTGGCGTACAGGAGCGGGGAGTACAGCCCCTGGAAGATCCTGGAGAAGATTGAAGACACCAGCTTTAGGGTAAACACCCGCCATACCTACATGCTTACCTACACGCCTTACCTACATGCTTACCTACACACCTTACCTACATGCTGTACCTACACGCCTTACCTAAATGCGTTCCCGCAGCGACGTTAAACTCTATTCACTCACTCACACCTAAATGCGTACCTACATGCTTACCTACATGCCGTACCTACATGCTTACCTACACGCCATACCTACATGCTTACCTACACGCCGTACCTACATGCTGTACCTACACGCCGTACCTACATGCTGTACCTACACGCCGTACCTACATGCTGTACCTAGAGGATGTTTGCCAGGAGTGCATCACAGACATTCATTATTCACACACAAAGTCTCGTCAATGTCTGGAATCGTTGCAAATGATGCAGCGACGTTTTAAACTCCATGTTCACTCACTCGTCAATGTCTGGGCACTATTTCATGTTCTTGTATCTACTACAAAACCACAATCCTCTCATGAATGGTCTCATTTTATATTGATCAAGACCACTTGAAACTATACAAAATTGTTACAGTAAACATCATCCTTGACAGAATTGTAATGGTCTTGTATGGGTTACTGGAGCTTCATAAAATGGTGCCAAGAAGGATACAAGATTAGGGATAAATTCAACATTAGAGATAAATTCAAGATTAGGATAAATTCAAGATTTAGGGATAAATTCAAGATTGAGGGAAAGTTTCATTAGAACTAATAGAGAGAGAAAAAATACATATATTCAATTTTGAACTGGAGTGTATAATAAATTAATAATAAATAATAATAAATGTATATTCAAATTTGAGTTATTTTTATTCTCTATTAGCTGATTAGTTCTCATGAATTTGGGCACACTTCCAGGAGCTGGTGCGTCACATGATGCAGAAAGATCCGAGTCACCGGCTGTCGGCAGAGGAGTACCTGATAAAACAGAGAGGCAAGGCGTTCCCCGAGTACTTCTACACGTACCTCAAGCTGTACCTGCAGAAGTTTGCCGTACAGCCCATCATTCCACTAGACGACCGCATCTTGTAGTACGTACATGTCATCCAGCCTCTGCAAATAGCAATATTATATACCAACCTGTTATTTCAAGAGCTAAAAGAATAACATTCACAATTCCGTCTCTTCCTACCTGGTACCCATGCACAGCAGGGTGGACAAGAACTGTATAGATCTAAGCACTTTGCTTAAGTGCTATAATGTTGATGTGAGCGAGGCTTGAACTTGGAACTTCTTTGTTATGAGGCAAACTTGCCATCTTTAAACCTTGTTGTGAGACAATCGGAAGTTATATGTAGATGATTATGTGGATAATATTATAACAAGTATACCAACAACTACGGTGACACATATTTTACTTTTCAGTTTGAACAATGAATTGCCTCAGAGCCTCAAGAATCTGAAAATCGATGACATAGATAATGAGAAAAACACGGCTCTTGTCTTGATTATCTCCCTTGTCGGATCAAGTTCTCGGGACTTGCATGTATGTTTCCATTCTAGATGTAGTCATCATACAGATTTGGATATACAATATAGTTTGTATTATTATATTATGTCATTTTCATTTGAGAAAAATCGTGATTTCTTTAGAATACATAGTAGTACATAGTTTTCAATCAAAATTGTTATTGGTGGTACATTCCTATAATTAAGGAATATTTATACAGAAAAGAATGAGTGTTTTTTCTGTCTGTTTTAGTTCTACAATTCCCGCATCATAGCACTGGAGCTGCTGTTGAAACTGTCCAAGTATGTTACAGCTGATATCATCCTTGACAGAATTTTACCATACATGGTGAGTTTCTTTTGTTTTGGACATTGAATTAAAACATAGGAGTAAAAGTGAGGTTTTCATTTAGAAATTGTGTCCAAGTTTCATGAATTTAATGTTGTATTTTACAGCTTCACTTTGTGAATGATGCATACCCCAGAGTCCGTGCCAAGACAATAGAAACAATTACAGATTGCTTGTCAGATCTCCGCCATGTGCCAAGAAGGTGAGAATTGTCAATTAATTCAAATTTAATGTTTTCATTAATATTTTTTTAATAATGTCTTGTGTTGACATCTGGCTTTGCATATTTTGAATAAATTAATTCCAAGAATAATTTTTTCTCTTTTTCAGTGATTCAAATGTTTTTCCAGAGTACATATTTCCAAATCTTGTAAGTATCATCTTATAAAATTAGGCCTAAGGTATTGCCCCATTAAAAAACTAATGTTTATTTTGGATGATTTAAATGTACTTCATTATATAGTAAGTTTAATTTCAACTCAATGGCAAATAAATTATACTTTTGAAAATTTTAAATATTGTATTTTCCAGATTTCCTTTGATAAATTATATTATTATTTTGTATTTGCCAATTTAGACCCACCTCGTCCATGATGAAGTTGTGTTAGTTAGAGCTGCATATGCTGAAAACATCGCCAGACTGGCCGAAACTGCTCTCAGGTAATTTAGGATCATGCAATCTTTGACTTTTGGAGATATTCAACACCCCAACCTTAAGAATATGTACTGAATACCAGTGTATAAAACTCCAGCAAATTCACTGCCAGCCATGAGGACTGGTAAGTATGAGAAGTTACCCGTCCTCATACATGTTGGCCAGTGATCTTGAAAAACAAACAAAAAGTAACAGGACATGCAGGCGTGCAAGGATAAAACGTTACCCGTCCTTGCTTTGTAATAAACTGAATACTTCTTCAAGAATCAAAATGCATGCTGTTGTTTTTCACAAATTAAACTTGTATATAAAGCAATACACCATTGATCTGTTTTATTAGTGGTATGCAGAGGGGTTTTATTAGTGGTATGCAGAGGGGTTTTATTAGTGGTATGCAGAGGGGTTTTATTAGTGGTATGCAGAGGAGTTTTAGTAGCGCTATATGTTGTTGACTGACAGGTGACATTATGTTGTTGACTGCCAACTGACAGGTGACATTATGTTGTTGACTGCCAACTGACAGGTGACATTATGTTGTTGACTGACAGGTGACATTATAGACATTATGTTGTTGACTGACAGGTGACATTATGTTGTTGGCTGACAGGTGACATTATGTTGTTGACTGACAGCTGACATTATGTTGTTGACTGACAGGTGACATTATGTTGTTGACTGACAGGTGACATTATGTTGTTGACTGACAGCTGACATTATGTTGTTGATTGACAGGTGACATTATGTTGTTGACTGACAGCTGACAGGTGACATTATGTTGACAGGGTGCTGGAGGTGACACAGCTACAGGAACTGTCAGAGATCAACTCCCAAGGCGACACCAGCGAGGATTCTCAGTACCTGGTCAGTAGGTCGTCTCATCTCCACCCTCACATCTTGTAGCAATCACTGTTGTACATTTCACCCAACCCTATGTTGTACCTTTCATCTGACAAACCCCTAGTGTTATATATTTCACCCAACCCTATGTTGTACATTATTTCACCCAACCCTGTTGTACCTTTCAGCTGACTGTTGTACATTTCAGCTGACTGTTGTACATTTCAGCTGATTGTTGTACATTTCAGCTGACTGTTGTACATTTCAGCTGACTGTTGTACATTTCAGCTGATTGTTGTATATTTCAGCTGGAGTCTAGCTACGACATGGAGCTGCAGACGCTGCAGGAGACGATACAACAGAAGGTGGCCACTCTGCTCAGTGACCGGGACAACACCATCAAACAGACACTGCTGGAGTCCGGCATCACCAGGCTGTGTGTGTTCTTTGGCCGTCAGAAAGGTACAGCTGCATTCTCCATAGGAAATGTTGTCACCTATGGGTGAAAAATTCCCGCTGTGACGTAAAACAATAATTCATTCATTCATTCATTCCATAGGAAATAATAGTGTTTGGTTTTTGTCTGTGTATTATTGGTAGTTGGGTGGTTGTGCAAATTGTTAAATTTCGTATATAAGGGTGGACCTCGCCTCAGGAATATGACATCATTGTGTATGGAAGTTACCTTTCCAATGTGATTATGATAAGATACACTGTCTAGATTGTCGCAGAGTCGCTATTAATATTCAGATGAAAATGATTTGTGTTTTTTTCCAGGATTATCTTCCTTTTGATGATTGCAACTCTCTGATTTTGATCCCTGGTTCTGTGTTTCTTTTCAGCCAATGATGTCTTGCTATCTCACATGATAACATTCCTGAATGACAAGGCAAGTTACAATTTATATAATTATTATTATTCGTACATGCATATGTCTCATTATTTCAACTTAAAAACAGACAATTCTCAAGAATAATATATTATTAAAAACATTACTACAAATAAATTTCTAATTCTGATCATCCTGAGTTCTGTGTGAAATACTGTAACCCTAAGATAACCTAATTACAATCATAGCCATGTAGTACACCATAGCCATATAGTACACCATAGCCATATAGTACAACATAGACATATAGTACACCATTGCTACGCGGATACATAGTCATATAGAGAGCCATGATCATTGTCGTGTCATATTTCAGTACGACTGGAAATTGCGAGGTTCATTTTTTGACAACATTGTTGGTGTGGCAGCTTACGTCGGCTGGCAGAGCTCCTCTATACTGAAGCCTCTCCTACAACAGGTAACAGTGGGTCCTGAGTTTGAACCCATTCCGGTATTCTACACCAACTATTGGTCTTTCCAGTGCGATCATGATAGGCTAAACTGCCTGCACTGTCAGCCAATGTCAATAAACTAGCAAGCAATACTATCAATGAAATACTTTGGATAGTGGTTCTAATCCCCAATTCAAACAATAAAAAACAAACACAAAACTATACATACCGTAATACGGGCAATATTTTCACATTTGTAATGAATTTCCATTTTGATTTTTTTTTGCATCCAAGAATCTCACCAAGTTGCATGTAATTTCCTATAATTCTTTATCAGATTTCATAAATATTTCCACTTTGCACTGTATTTTGACTTGTATTTCAGGGTTTGAGTGACCCTGAGGAGTACGTAGTACACAAGACGCTAGGAGCCATCAAGTCCCTGGCTGAACTCGGCCTGCTACAGAAACCCATGCTGCAGGAGTTTGTTCTAGAGGTCGTCCCCTTCCTCGCTCACCCTGTGAGTAGACACATTTCTGACACACTCTCGACAAATTGTAGAAGTATTGTAGACACATTAATGAAGACACACAGTAGATATATCGTAGATGCATCTCTTTTACTGACAAAATTATTATTATTATGCATTAAGAGAAGAAACAAAATTATTGATGTAGCGTGGCATTGTCATTTATATTTAACTTCAGGAATAAATTAAACAAATATTTAATTAATTAATTATTTTTGTGTCATTCTGAGGAGGGTTGTCATTTTGTATGTATGCTCATAGCTAGGTTTATACTGGTATATCTGGGTATTTCTTATCCACTATGAAACCATAGTGCTCTCATAAGTGCATGATTCCCATGTATAAGAGATTGCTACGGGAGTGCTTATGGTCTCATAGTAGATCTGAGAGGTTCAAGAAATGAAACCCTGATGTCACTCTGACCCTCCTACTTCACTACTCCCCGCAGGGTGTGTGGATTCGTCAGGGTGCGGTGGGGTTGATGGCCGCGGTGGCACGCATCATGAACATCGCTGACCTCCACTGTAACCTCCTCCCACAGATGGTGCCCTTCCTCAAACACCAAGTACTGCAGCTCAACGAGGAGGTCAGAAAGTTTGCCGTCTTTAATGTGTCACAATTTTGTTTTATAAGAAACAATTACTTATTCAATTGTCTTATAAACAGATCTATATACAACATTGAATAAGCTTGTTATATATATGCATTATTATTATTATTATTACTGTATTATTATTATTATTATTATTATTATTATTATTATAATTAATGTTGTAATATTTGTTATTTGTTGAATCTTCCTCTATGATGATTTTACCATTTGATTTAAGATATAAATTACTTGTTAATATTATGGTAATATGTTTATTTGTTTAATATTTATACAATTTCCATTTTCCCATTGTCTTTAAAGTAAATTAATTGATATTATGGTAATATATGTTTACTTAATAATGTTCATTCAAAGGATTATTGCTGAAATTGAAAGAAATATTGCTGAAATAATTTGTGGGGGTATAAATTAAGATACCTAGACACTGTACATTTAACCCTCTCCCTGCTGGGTTGTAAACTGACTCTGCTCTTTAGGGCATCTCTGGTTGCCTTTAGCATGGAAAGGGTTAATACTACCTTCCAAAACTGATGGTTCTAGTTTAATTTCAAGTTCCTTTTTAACTCTCTTCCAGTCCATTGTCTTGAATGCACTTGACGAACCAATACCACGATCGGTCTTCGACTATGTACTGCGGTCGACGTCGATAGAAGGAATGTTCGACGTTCTGAACAACAGGAAGTATATACGAAGTATCAGTCGGACGTCACACCGCCCGGCTTATCCAGAACTTGAGGAATCGCTAGCACAGGTATGTCACATGCCAATCCTGAGATGGAATCAATAATTTGCTCTGATAATAGCAGGTGTTTCCTATTAAATATAGAAGCAGCTAATTTTCTTTTTTAAATTAATAAAAAAAAAAAATATTTTCAATAAATAAATTATAAAAATAAAAGAAGTTTCAACATTATCAAGCAGTTTTTCTTTTCATTGCTTGTATATATTATCATTATATGGCTGATTCAATATTATAATTATCATTTTCAGGTTTTTAGAAAACTGACTTCTTTAGGAATGACGGAAGTACATGAAAATAAACTTCTGGTAAGCATGGACAATAAATTACCTTAGAGAATTAAGTGTACTTTACTTGTGTTCTAAAATGAAATAGTTCCACCTGTAAGAACACAGTTTGTATTGGCTACACTAACTGATATATTTGTGTTGCAGGCAATGAAAGAGTTTGTTGCTAAGCTCCACAAGGCTAGAGCAGGGTAAGCTGTAGACAAGAGTTAAACTGTTAGCACTAATTTATTAGCTCTGTGAATCATACACCTAGATTGTCACATATTGGTGAAAGATTCCTGCTACGATGTCAAACAATAACTCACCCACATAAACATGGATACAGTTTGTATCACTACTAATACACTTAGGGGATTTTACCTATGCCCATTTTTATTATTGGTCATGTGTAATATATAGGATCATCAGATCTATAAGTTTGATTTCGATGTATGAATCACTTTAATTCTCGAGGCTCACACACATCTCAGTATTCCTCTATGACTATCCTGTGGTATCCTGCATGCTATCTCCACAATTTGAAATTCCTGGGTTTCTCTCCTAAACTTGGCTGTGGTCTGCAGCACCTGCATGGACCCCAGCTGTTTCAGCTGAAAACACAATTCTCATCTGTCTTTCTGTACAGATCTATGGACACCACAGAGAGCAGTGAGGACCAGCTAAGACCGGGCGTCCTGGCTCTACAACATGTCCCCTACACTGGCAGGTTCATCACACGCAGACATGCAGATCTACACAAAGGCAAGGATCCTACCACAGATGGACAGTCTTCTCCAGGGAGGTAAGCAAACACCAGCTGTCTGTCACTCCACTAAACCAGAATTTATCATTTTCCCTCACTAGTGCTGAAGCGAATAATTAGACAGTTGATCGATTGATTACACATGTTATACCATCGCCGATTGCTACTTCCTTCAAATCAATAATACAAAATATACATATATTCTTGAAAACTCAGTAGTTATTCTTGACATTTGTTTATGTTCACAATATTAAAACTGTTTCCTGGCTCACTACTGAGCCCATCCATTGAGAATGTTTGTAATGTAGTTGGCCATTGCTCGTTATAATCTACACTTGAAAGACTCTAAATCCAATTCAAACCAACATCCTGTAGATTGAGGGACTCGCAAGTCTTTACTAATGGAATGTGTCATGTTGTTTTTACTGAATAGTCGCAGAAAGAAGAAATTGCAGCACCAGGATTCTTCAACTGTTATGGTATGTATCTTGGTCAATCACATAAGAATGTTTGGAGTTCGTAAACATTTGCATTTTCACTTCAATATATTTTAAAGAAATACTTGTGTTCCGTTTATGTTTCAAGTTACTTGTTACCAGCACTCTTGGCCAATCTTGTCATAGCTGTGCCACACCTGTTCATTATGCTATTTTTGCCAAACAAATCCTTTTAGAATGACGAGTGGAAGAAAATGTTCGGATCCGTTGAAGTTGAAAAGTCCCTTTCGACATCTCCGAAGTCGAAGATGAGCATTGACAAGTTTGACGTTGACAAACGGTCGATATCCAGTTTGTCATCCAGCCAATCACCGTCCAGCAGTATCGTCAACGTGTCACATGTCATGTCTAGTGGGGATGTCGGCCTGAAGCGCTCCGGTAGCTTACAGCCACAGTCACAGTCACAGCCACAGTCACAGCCACAGCTACAGCAGCTACAGGAGAAACAGTCACACCAGAGTACATCTACAGAGAATTGTGTCATCTCATCCTTTAAATATTTTTAATTATGTATAAATAATTTAATATTATTATTTATTTAAATTATTGTTAATGGCATCGACCAAAAATTAAGTTGGGAAAAGAGTCTCAGATTGATATTAGTAATTAACCTAGCATGAATATTTATTGTTGAATATATGTGTTGTTCGACTACCATGATGTGAGATTCTGTTTGTGTTTGCAGCTCGATATGCGACATGCAAGTGGGAGCTCCGTAACCTGGTTCACAAGCGCCGGGAGCAGTACAAGGCGGACGTCCTGACGAAGGACTTGCTGGAGGGCATCGCATGGGACTGTCGACCACCGCCCGACAACTGGAAGCCACGTGGCATGCTGGTGGCGCATCTACAGGAACACCGCGCGGCGGTCAATAGGTAACACTGAACACACACTGGTACCATTGGACAGACACTAGTAACATAGGTCAGACACTGGTAACACTGAACACACTGGTAACATTGGACACACTGGTAACATTGGATAGATAGTGGTAACTCTCGACACACTGGTAACATTGGACAGATACTGGTAACATTTGACAGACACTGGTAACAGGTCAGACACTGGTAACACTCAACACGTAATGTTGAACAGATACTGGTAACACTTGACACACTGGTAACACTGTACAGGCACTGGTAACACTGTACAGGCACTGGTAACATTGGACAGGCACTGGTAACATTGTACATGTGCTGGTAACATTGTACAGATGCTGGTAACATAGGTCAGACAATGGTAACATTGGACAGACCCTGGTAACAGTGTACACACATTGGTAACATTGAGCATTGGACAGATACTGGTAACATTGGGCAGACACTGGTAACAATGAACAGGCACTGTTAACATTGGACAGACACTAGTAACATTGGGTAGAAATTGGTAATGTTGAACATATAATGGTAACACTTGACACACTAGTAACATTGGACAGATACTGGTAACACTGAACACACACTGGTAATACTGGACAGGCACTGGTAACATTGGACAGATACTGGTGGAATTGGGTAAACATTGGTAACATTGGACATATACTGGTAAGTTTATGTACATGATAATTTATTTAATTACACTTTGGTTCCAGGATACGTGTGTGTCACGACCATAGCTACTTCGCCACGTGTTCCAATGACGGCTCGGTGAAGATCTGGGAGTGTTCTCGTCTGGAGGGGAAGAGTGTCGCCAACAGATCCAAACACACTCTCAGTAAACAAGGTATGGGATTCACTGAATGATCAGACAGAAAAACAGGATTTTATTTACTTACATTTTATTCTATGAACACTACAAACAAATATTTTTTAAATTGTATATTTTCAGTCTGGTAAACATGTAAATTATTTTATGTTAAACTTGCATGATTTAGATGTGGTGAATCCACTGAGATTTAGTATTGTTTTGATTTGTAATTTCTTTTGACATTTTTAAAACATAAATATGTTATGTTTTGTGCAGGTGGTCGGATCAAATGTCTGACATTTTGTGAAAGTTCGCATTCTATTGCATCAGCTTCAGACAACGGAACCATACACGTCAACCAGTGAGTAGAATCTAACCATACACGTCAACCAGTGAGTAGAATCTAACCATACACGTCAACCAGTGAGTAAAATCTTTGGGTGCATTTGATTTGGAGACGCTAGCATTGGGTGAATGCATGCACAGTTGATGTAACTCTCAGGTTGTAAACAAACGACACGAACAGAGTGTTTACTATCTTAGGTTTAATTTAGGGTTACGAATATTAAATACAACAAATTAAGTGCCAATTGGCTGTGACATACCATAATTGCAACTTTATTCTCATCAAGGTACATATTTGCTCGATAAAAACAGGTAGTTTCAATACTGTCAACGATGTTGCAGCTTATAACAGCTAAAAATGTAACAACTTACAAAACTGTATTTACCGTAGCAACCGTCACGTGATCAACCCACTCTTGGGAATTTGGAAAGTGTGTTCCTGACCTACTTTATAGACTCGCGTGTTATGTTATTGGCGTTTTATTTGAAAACTCTACACTAGCGCTGCGACTCGAGGCCTAAACAAATGCACCCTTGGCTTCATTGTAGGTGGAGATAATCCTGAAATAACCATAGATTATCTCCCCTTAGTAATCATAGAACTTTATATATTATTCTCTTTATTATATTAAATGATGGAAGTGGATGTAATTGGATTGATTGATTGATTGATTGACCATATTCTGAATTTTTAATATTCATTTGTCCACAGAATATCCGCAGACAGGATAACACCGGATGAAGTTATTAATGTGGACATTGAGAAACACGGACACGTAGTTGATCTGACACACTTTGACACAGGTACTGAAATACTTCCCTTCAGTACTAGTACTGCTTCCTGTGTGTCTACAGGCTTGTAGTCAAGTATTTATGTACAACATTTAACTATTTAAATGTTGTACATAAATACTTTTATGTAGCTACCACTATTGTAACTACAATATTCAAGTATTTGATAGGGGTGTGTCTTATACATTAAAACTACGTATTTCAGGAGCTCAGTCGGTGCTGTCGTACGCCACGGTCAACGGTCACCTGATCGGGTGGGACCTGAGAGCCAATCAGACTGTGTGGGAGCTTAAGAACAACCCGCGCGACGGACTCATCACCAGTTTCGCCGTCAACCACACGCAGTGCTGGCTGGCCGTGGGGACGAGCGCAGGAGCTCAGGTGTGCTGGGACATGAGATTCCAGCTGCCCATCAACACCATCACACACCCAGCAAGTCAGTGGTTGTACATAGGAGGAAGAGTTATCTTCCCATTGGAAGAGTTATCTTCCCATTGGAAGAGTTATCTTCCCATTCTTCTGTTTTTGGAACACATGTATCTTGCAGATATCGAGCAGAAAACGAGTGCTATCTTCTGAGTGTCCTTTTCTCTGAAAAGCCAAACAAATCAGCTCAGAGTTTTTACAATGCATAGAATATGCATGTTCGTGTCAAATGTGAAAGCACATGAAGAGCAACTATCCGAGGCGCTCTATTGCTAATAACGTGTTCTGGTGGTTGTGATAAACATTTTAATAGCCTTATACTATATGTGTTTTCACCTTTGACAACACTGACTGTAGAGTGGCAATGCAGTTATCATCCTTGGTCTTGTCAGTACCAGCCGGTGCTCGCAGGTTTACTGCAACATTCAGCGCTACTGATGTTGCCGGTTTCCTCCTGCCATAAACTGACATGTCGTGATATTAGTGAAAGATTCTAGAAAGCGACTTTAAACCCTAATTAAAACCAAAAAAAATATATATCAAAATTTGACAAGCACATGCATATTCTGTGCAAAAAAAATATCAAAACTCTAATATCTGAATATTATGCATGTTTAGACGGCTAATTAACTTTTAATAATAATAATTACTTTTTTTTTATGTCTTGTATAGTTACATATGAGAGAGATTGCATTTGATGTTAAGAATTTCAAACACTGGCACATTACAGACGCCCGCGTCAGGAAGCTAATTATGCATCCCAAGGATCAGCCGTGGATCGTGTCGGCATTCCAGTGGAACAACGAGGTGTCGATGTGGGACGTGGAGACAGGAGCCAGACAGAAGACTCTGTGGGCCAGCCCCGCCCCTCCGCTCTCCGTCACTCAGGTGGGTACAGACAGCTCATCCCCTCAAGACCAGATTGAAGTTTTGCATATCTTTATTTATCAAATGTATTGGTCTACGGCTGTGAAATTTTAAAGATACAGTGGACACCCAATAATTCTGCCATCTATAATCCAAATATCTTGGTAATGGCATACTACTTGGCTGACAACTAGAAATATGATGTGAACTACTAGAGTAACTAATTTTAGAATATATCAATATTTGATTGGTTTTTACCTGTAGCCAAACATTTTACTACCTGCTGAATAGTTTCAGTTGATATTGCCCACACCATAATACAATGTACTTGATGTCTATCATATTATAACACATTTGTTCACCTGACTACACACAGACAAACAGCCATGCGGTCCACGGGATGCACATCGCGGCCACGGACACCAAGCTGTTCCTGCTGACTGGCGGCTCGGACATGAAAATCAGGTTCTGGGACTTGACATACCCAGCCAACTCCTTTGTCATGAGTCACGGCGCTGTCGACACCACCAATGTGTCACACAGCTACAGGTAGAGTCACACATGTCACAGTTACAGGTAGTCACATGTATAATAGTTATGACTAGTCACTTAGCTACAAGTAGTCACATGTATAATAGTTATGACTAGTCACT
>JAUTBV010118687.1:0-13332 GCA_032361325.1 Lepetodrilus fucensis
GTTCGGTGTTCAATTCAAATTTAGACGGTATCAATTTACGATTGATACCCTCTGATTTCCAAACAGTAGACCTTTATTCCCTAAATAATAATAATAATAATAATAATAATAATAATAATAATAATAATAATGCATTTTTAATGTATTCTGCACAATTGATGAAAGCATGCTCATATTATTCAGTGAGTGAGTGACTATGGTGTTTAACGTCGCTGCAGGAATCTTTCACCCATTTGCAACAATTCATATTATTCAGATTTACTGCATTGTATTTTGAGGCTTTATTGAACAAAAGACAACAAGCACACTATACCATTTTCTCCTGTACTGCATGGGTAAGCGTGATATGATTACAGGTGAGCAGCTTTTTCATGAACTGGAAATATTCCATAGAGAACTGGTTCTTTTCATGCATGAACAGAATGTTCTGTTTCCGAACTAGCCGGTCAATTGTTGTTGGCATCTTCACGTGTGTGACTGTGCTTGCTGTAATAACAAAACAAACAAAAATATAGCAAATTTTAATGTTAATTAAAAAATATATTAAAATATTCATTTCAGAAAAGCTTCCGGGATCCACGGAAATCTATATCAAATGGGAGTTGTAGAGATAGTAACCAATGACATTCTTATTTTACTGTTATAGCTATGTGAATGGCAAGTAGAAACAAAATGGTAATCGAAACTTACACAAGGAAAGTTTTTGAACTGCTTTGGTTATTTCTTCATCTTTCTCATCTTCATCTATTCTCTCGTAGAACAGAATGTAGGCATTCCACCATCTTTTCTGTCTCCTCACAGCCGACCTTTAATATGACCAGAAAAATAATTTAAGACAGATTTTTATCAGAAGAAAATAATGTATTCATAATGTTTAAGTCACGAATAATGACACAAATAACAAAACTTAAGATTTTAATTATCTCCTATTTTCGTGACTATACCTAGCCAGCCATCTCATTATTCTCTTGTTCAAAGAGCTGTGACAAGAGGGGAATCCCCTAATTCCATAGTAAATTTAGCTACCAACTGACCTAGGATTAGGAAAAATGGATCGAGCAAAATGGCGTGTGGGAACTTCTAACCCTGTAAATGATTTATAGTTCTCCTATACAATTGCCAAGTTGTACACCACAAGGTCAGTATCATTCCTTACCTTTTCAACATATGATCGTACACCTCTCCTAAGTACTCGCCACCAAAACACTGACTTTTCATCTCCTGAAAGAAAGTAGACATTTTCATTAAATATCTAATATCCATTGAAATAATCATCTAGTGTTACATTTAGAATTAAATTTATTTATTTGTAATTAGGGTTTATGGTCACTTTCAAGTATCTTTCACTTATATTACATCCAGTTTAGGGCAGGATGAAAACCGCAACATCGGTCGCGCTGTATGTTGCAGTAAACCTGCGAGCACCGGCTGGAACTGACAAGACCAAGGATGATATCTGCATTGCCACTCTACAGATAGCGCATCCTATCAATATCGCGTCAGAAGTTTAACTTTCGCGAACATGCTGGGCCCCTGGGCGGGACTTGAACTCTGATAATAATACCTACATCATCATCATCCATCTTGCATTCTGTGACATCTCCATCGTCAAACTTGTACCATTTGGGATGGGGATCAGCAGCACCTCTGAAAATGAAAGATTTACGTACCATTAAATATTTGAAATATAGAAAATAACTGGCACATTTATTACGGAGCATAGTTAAAGTAGTGCAGACATCGCCACATCTAATGCCAGGCTTTGCCACGATCTTGCTTCTGAAAGATGCATGCGAGTCGTTCCTTTTACTCGTTCCAGCTTACTGGCGAAACATCGCCTGTCTGTGCGAGAACACTCAACACAAATTAAAGAAACGGGGCCCCAAGTTAAAAAATAGAACATGTATTAAAGTCAGGTCACTCTTTGAGAATTAAAAAAAAAAAAATCATTTATTGCATCATTTATTTTTATTGGGGTTTAGAGTCACTTTCAAGATTCTTTCACTTATACTGCGACTTGTCAGTTAATCTGCAATTAATAACAAGCATGAAAACAGATGCATGTTGACTGTACCTGTGTAGTATGTAGGAGTAGTAGTGTCCTCCACTGGCCTGGCCACTGTGGACAACCACGCCTATCAACTTGTACCGCGTACTCTGGGGCGTTTCTTCTAGGTCACCGTCGATTATCTCCCCTGAAATTCACAAGAAAACTATCTATTTCGGTCGGTTTACATTTACAGAGTTCTAATGAAAAAACGACAATGTGAATACAAGCTAAAAGAAAACTATGGTTAATTGTTTTCTTCAAGATAGCTTTTGCCAATTACACATCATTCTTGATGTTGATATGTTGCAAGGTGATCACATCTACACAGCATAAAGACATGTTTGAACTCACCTTCTATTTTGGCAAGACCCTGAACTGTGTATGGCTCCATGTCAAAATTCCGCGGAAATTCAAAATAGTCGTTGAATTTGATTGCACATTCCCTGAAAAAAACATAGAATATCATATTTAACTGGTTTCAAAATTTGTGAATTTCTTTAATGCATCAAATGAATAACATAATTTTGAAAAGGATTAATTCTGTAATGGATTCTAACCACAAATTGTTCAGCAGTTACAAAAGTAGCATCATAATAATAACGCAACAAGTTTTGAAAAGAATAAACACAACAAAAGACATGAAAGATGGATAATATTATAGGTGTTACCTTTCCCAGTCGTAATCAAATCTCTTCAACTGTATAGCCAGTATTTTTGGCAACTTCTTTATCACAAGTCTTTTGACAGTGTCAACCTACACAAAGGAAAAACATTCATTAAAATTTACTAAACTAATCCTTGCCTTTGTGATATTATCATTCAACATGCATGGTGGACTTCTAATGACTTGTTTAATTTTGTTTTATTCAATGATTATGAAATTGTAGACAGACAACAACTGATGTCATAGGAAGACAAATCTTCAACAGTAATCAAGGCATTTTTCGTCAGTTATTCCTGATTTATTCCAATAAAATGATTACGCTGATAAATAAAAATAACCAAAGAGATACAAGTAACTACGATGACATATATATTTTCCGCAATCACTCTTATCTCGTGGGCTATTCTATAATTATTACAATAAATATATACAATAATATTACTATTAACATAAATATTATTACAACACTCACCTTCTTGTTGCACTTTTCACAGTGATATGCATTGGCACCTTCTAACAAGTCTCCTTTCACGTACTGTTCGAGAGACTCAAACAGGTTTTGGTGATTCCTAATGTCCACATTCAATGTGGTGAAAGCTTCCTCTCTCTGATACCTGCCAAGTAAACATACATGTGAAGTACATCGTTCTCAGAATAACTAATCATTTAATGTCTTGATCAACTTCAGAATAAGAAATTAATAATGTTCAGAAGAAATAGGGTTAGAAATGCCCACTCGCTTTTTTGCGGTTTGACTTTATACGGAAAAGTGATTTCAATTTCTTGTAACATGCTTTGTAATTTATATCATTATTCAGGCGAGTACATTTTAAAGTTAAATCCTAACTCTGAAGGAAAAAAAAAAGGAAAAGCATTTGCATTAAAATCTGATCGTACCTATGCGGACAGTCTTTGCAGATTTTCTGATCTGCAAACGACCCTCCTAAAACCTGAGTCATCGCCATGGGCTGACTCAACGCTTTGAGACTTTCGTCTAAGCTGTCGACTAGACTGTTGAAGAACTCCAGGGCATCGTGCTGTTCCCGAAGATTCACCGGTTCTCCCCACAATCTGTCAACACACGCGATAACATAAAAGAACTACACAAGTCTATTTCACTATAGGGACGGTTAATAGCATATTACTCTAGCACAATCATTGCGTTATGAGTTATAACTCTTTAGCAACTCCATGCTAACGTACAGGATATTACACCTCTTCATTAAAACATTGAATGTATTCTTGTAAAAGGAGAACATTTCATCACTGTTCGTGTTGTAACATCATCACTTCTTTGTATTTTTAATGTGGTGATTCTGATAGTCCTCTTAACCCTCTCCATGCTGCAGGTAACCAGATATGCCCTAAGAAGCAGTGCCTGTTACTAATCCAGCAGGGAGAGGGTTAAAAAAACAAGCATCCATTGACTTGGACACCAAATTAATCCTGCACTATATACAGATCCATAAACATAGTAAAATGAAATTTACTTGAAATGCTTCCAGAAGCCCCTAGGTACGTGGTACTGCAGTCTGCTGGCGGCGAGGTGTCCGAAGATGACCTGGATCTGCTTGAGGACGCCCATGTGGTAGTCCTTCCGCTCTTCCACCTTGTTCCCCTTGTCCTCATCCTTCTTCTCATCCTCGTTCATGTCAACGTTCGTCTACGGCAAACAATGTCAAATACAACAGTGGAGTCAATCGAGATGAAGAAGGGACAAACAATAAATTGCACAAAGCCAGAGAATTTATAAAATTAAATTTTAATTATTTTCTTTTATTTTCGAATTGGGGTTTAGTCACTTTCTAGATTCTTTCACCAATATCACAACTTGTCAAATTAGAGCAGGAGGAAACCCGCAACATTCATAGCGCTGAATGTTGCAGTAAAACATTCGAGCACTGGCTGGTACTGACAGACCAAGGAGGATATCTGCATTGCAACTCTACAGATAGCATATCCTATCGATATCGCTTCAGAAATGTAACTTCACGAACATTGATACCAGGTCGGGATTTGAAATCGGGACCTATAGCTCCAAGTGAGTGAGTGAATATGTAGTTTAACGTCGCTGCGGGAATCTTTCACCCATTTGCGGTGTACTGTAAGTGTTAAATCTGTACTATGTTTATCTCCGTACCTCTCCTTCTGTCTTCTCGTCATTCATGAACTCCTCCTCGATGTCGTCTGCAGCTCCCTCCACTCCTAGTATGCCGTTCCTGATCGGCTCTATCATAAATATCTGAAATACGATCAAACACGTCATCAGTACTTTAGAACAAGCTCATTTTAGCAATTACATATCACAGTCAGTACAAGGCTATCTGCAAGAAGATTTTTCGAATTAATATGAAATATATACTCACTTGTTGTAAAACCGAGTTCATATAACATGTTGCACCAGCGTTCTTCAGCCCAACAAATCCCTTTGTTGGTCTCGGTCCCACAGGAGGCAAGTATTCCCACTCACACAATGGCGTTTCATCTGAAATAACGGAATGAGATAGCTTAGCCTATGTATCAGGGTTAGAAGTTCCCACTTGCCCGGAGGTCCGATCCATTTCTCATAACGTTTCCCCACAGGCCAGTAGAAATGTCATGTTTTGTTGTTATTTATATCATTATTCGGGCGAGAAAGTTAAAAAGTTAAGTTCCATCTCGGATTTTTCATTTAAAAAAAATAGAAATTCATGGAATGAATGAACTAATTAATGCTTTACGTTGCAATGGGAATATCATAGACAGTGACAGAAATTCATGGAAATAGCCCACAACTTATCCAAATAATAAATCCTCTAAAAAGAAATTGATCGATTGATTTGTTATTTTAAGTTGCTGCATGAATACAATATGCGATGAGAATATTTATACAGTTATGGTTAACCCTCTCCCTGCTGGATTAGGTACAGACACTGCTCTTTAGGTAATTTCCCGTTGCCTCCAGCACGGAGAAGGTTAAATGAAATGGAATAATTGCACAATATAACATTGTAGAGTGTGAGTGAATGCGGAGTTGCGGGAATCTTTCACCCATTTGCGACCATCTTTGAGGTAGAATCTGCCAGAGGCTAGGATGACGTACTTGTATAATACATGTCTATAATCATTGCGGCGAGGAAGCGCAGGTTGTACACGCAGCCAGTGCACAGCGCGACCAGGAGATCGAAGGCTGCTATCACAGTCACTGGGCTGGAACAGACTGGCACTGCCTGCTCCGCCGGAAAGTCGCCATTTGACTTGCGGCACTGCAACACTATCTTGGACGCAGGAAAGATAAAATCCTCCACAATTTCCTGAAAAAAACCCAAAAAGGTTAAGTTTGTCGTACAATGTTTTGTTTTTTTGTCATATAGAGATGGAAATGATATGATTTTCCAAGACCTTTATTTAAAAATTATTTTATTGCTTCTTGTTCATTTTTTTTTTTTTGAGTTGCGTAGAGCTGCTTTCAATGTATTAAAGGCATAATATCACAGATGGTTTAACGATATAGTAGTCTAGCACGGTTTTACCTGGAAATAAATGCATTTGTTTTGACTACACAAGTACTTTATACAACCAGTTACTTATTCCACATGTTTCACTAGTTATGAACATTTTATTTTTTATATAATATTTATAAATTATGAACGACTCGCACATAAATGGCATCAGTGGTCGTGACAGTTACTTTGATCGTATTCGCTGAGTAGAGTTATCTCCCTTAGTCAGTAAACCATAGGACATGTGAAATTGGACGTATTTTATACTGGTAATACCAGTAAGTGTAAACTGCAATGGAATGTTACCTATCCTACAGCGGTAAAAAGATATTTGGAGGTACAATAGCGATTATGTGTATGCTAAGAGCATGTACTTTGCATGTTTAACTCTAATTCGGTCCAAAACGACAACTTAATCTGTGTCAGACTGTGATATTATGCCTTTAAAGTACCCCAAAATAATTTCACTTCACAGTATAGACAGTGCATCCAATAAAGACAAATAAAAGCAATAATATCAACTGAAATCATGGAGCAAATCATGATAGGAGGCACTGTATATTATCATTATCAACAAACAAATATCTCAAAGACAAATCATAATCTAAATACACGAAAATGAACAAACTAAACTAGTGAATGAATTATTGTTTTACGTCACAGAGGGAATCTTTCACCCATATGCGACAATCCACACTAAACCAATTCTGACGAATAAAGGAGTTACCTACCCTGATGAGATTAGACCCTCCTTTCTCTGACCCAATGTTGAACTTCTTCTCAGCTGATTGGAATGACAGAAGCTCTCGAGTTATACCCAAGTGCCCCTCCAACAGTGCTTCCTCAGTCTGAATGTCAGACCCATTCAACACCTGCTCCTGAAATACATGCAATTCATAACAACAACAGCCTTCTATGTTATGTAACAGATGATATAGTTGTTGTTTACATGACGACACCAACATACATCAATGACAATATCCAACTGTATCTATATTTCTAAACAAAAATAATAATTTCTTTTTTTTTGGTATTGGGGATTAGAATCGCTTTCAAGATTCTTTCACTTACATTACGACTTGTCAGTTTAGGGCAGGAGGAAACCCGCAACATCCATAGCGCAGATTGTTGCAGTAAATCTGCGACCACAGACTGGTACTGACAGACCAAGGATGATAACTGCATTGCCACTCTACAGACAGTACATCCTGTTAATATTGTATCAGATAGTTAACTTTTGTGAACATTGATGCCGGACCCCCGGGGACGGGATTTGAATTCGGGACCTTTGGCTCTGACGTCCCAACTGTTTTACTACTGCGCTACCACCCGCACCATATCTACTTTGGATTACATCTCGTGATTAAAGAACAGTCAGTCAGCTGACAATGACAACGGTACTTACCCCAACTCGTTTCAGCCATGATATTTCATTGTTCAGCAATGCCTCAGCAGTAGAAAGACTAGCTTCACTTGCATATGCGTAACTTAACAACCTACAATAGTAATAATCAATATCAGAGAAATGAAGGCTGACAAAATACATCTAATACTGGCTGCACACTAGCGGTTTCTGTCGCCTAGTGTGCGGTGCTCAAATATGAAAACATTTGATATTGAGCAATCAGTCGGCGAGACTAAAAATCGCAGTCGCCGTCAACCACACTTGTGATTTTTTTGTCGACAACACAAAATCGGCGATGGAAATCGCTAGTGTGCGCCCAGCATTATAGATGGGGGGCGATGTAATGAGTTTTGACACAATGGCTAAATATAACGGGAATGTCATTCAAATACAGTATGCTCTATTTTCTGGTTTTCACAAGAGTGATGTCAACAACGTAAGAATACAAATTAAATCTTGATGTTAGTGTTATTCATAAATGTCAAATACCAATAGAGAAACGATGGTTTGTAAATGTTTTACGTCAGAAATGTTCTAAACGTCCACTGAATGTACTTACCTACATAACAGTTGAAAATACTCATGAGACTGCTTTGCATTGTCTTTCGCTGTTGTCTGAAAGAAGAATTTGATAACAGATTACCGAAAGTAGTCTTAATAATTTTTAGGTAAGAAAATGAGAGCTTGTAAGAGATAAGAAATGCAAAAGTAACCATGAATATATGACATATAAATGAATACATTATTATTATTATTATTATTATTATTATTATTATTATTAATTATTATTATGTCTTCTATATTTTTTTTATTTTTTTTTAAATTAATATTTTTTACAAATTATTATTATTTGTATTATTATTATTAAGAGTGATATGTAACTTTTGGCAGGAAGTACAAATGAATGAATTAATATTCTACGTCACAGCGGGATATATTTCAACTATAGGCAACAGGAAGTACAATGTAACTCAGGGTAAAGAAAGTGCTGGACTCACCGACAGAACTGTGAAGAGTAGAGTGATCATGAAATGCTGTGGACGATGACTAGAACTACACCGTGTGGCCATTAGAAAGAACTGGTCGGTAGCACAGACTCTCACTGACCGACTGAAAGAAAACATCATAACGGCTCGTGATCACGAGAAAACAAACCCAATTATCACACACCATATGAACAATTATTATGTAAAGTTTATTTTATTTTATATAAATTTGGGAATTAGAGCCGCTTTCAAGATTCTTTCACTTCCATCATGGCTTGTCAGTTTAGGGCAGGAGGAATTATTAATTTATCTTCAAAAGTTATTACATCTTTTAGAGCTTAAATATATCCATTACAGTAAATCTTGCTATGATTCAGGCGGCATTAACATTACCACAATACTTACTATGGTGTAAATACACAGATTTTGAATATCTCCTCTTTTCATGAGTATACTTGGCTAGTCATCTCATTGTACACTAAACAACCCGAGGTTACGCAAATCTACGTCGACTAAAGAAGTCAGGGAAGTCGACTGCAGTTTACTGTGGTCCACATAGACCCCCTTCTCGATGTAGACTCTTCCATGACGTTTTCAGTCGACAAAGACCTGCATAGCCTCAGGTTGTCTACCACAGTTGACGTAGATTCTTCCCGACTTCTGCAGTCGAAAGACTTTAATTTTTGTTCTCCCAAAATGTTTTGTTTCTTCATTTTTTATTCATTTAATTATTTATTCCCACTTTTTTAATTTAAATTACTCACCCCCCCCCCCCCCCCGACATATGCGTAGCCTCAGGTTGTATACTGCACAATGACATTACTGACTAAGCTTACAATAATAAAAGTAGTCTCCTACCTGCTTCTACAGAGGAGCAATAGGTCAATGATGAAGCACTGCCAGGCTTTGTCTTTATGTAAAGCGTCCAAGGCAGCGGGGAAGAGAGCCAGACACACGGTCAACACTTCCAGCGCTTCACGGGCCACTCCGATGTCTTCACAGTCCGGGGAAATGATCTCCTTGGGCTGGAATAACAGCTGTAATAAATACACCAAATGGAACTATTTACAAAAAACTGCCCCCCAATTACAATAGTGTACTAGCCCCCTGACACGTTTTCAGGTACCAAACATGGCGCAAATGCTACCTATAAAAATAAATATAAGAGGCAGCACTCCTAATGAGTTCAGAAACCCATGATAGAAGTGTGTGAAGAATCGTTATTTATTTATTTATATAAAATAATAGCAAACGAAATATCGCAAAACATTGGGTGTGTCTTTTCACATTAGCAAGTATCTCCAATTAGGTGTCACCAGTAGCCTATCACCGGAAATAAGCCAGACTGAGCCAGACGAGAGTTACGTGTGATAGTAAACTGGGCAACTAGTCACCTTTTCATGTGCCTTATGAATATCTTCTATTGAGGAGTGAACCAGGTGAAGAGAACAACTGCTAGCAGCCCAAGCCATCTTCTGTATGGACTTCACTGTGGTCAGGTCTGGTAACACACTTGTGGCCTGAAATCAAACCAACAGACATGTTAATGCTTGAACTTCTCCCTGTTGGAGGCAACCCGAGATGCCCAAAAGACTCCTTAGCAACTCCATGGCAACGTACAGGAGTTGCGACTCTCGTAGCGCTTCGGTTGTTCTGTGGAACGGGCTGCTGGTAATTTGACTAACCCGCTCGTCCAGGTTTTGTCCGATCCACACTCATAGTGGTGTACTAATCAAATACCGTAATTGCCCTAATAATTCGAACAAGTGAAAATAAATTAAATTTATAGGTGTTCGAATTATTAGGAAAATATGAAAATTTAAAATGATTAGTGCTCATATATGGTTGTAAATAAATGAAGGATTCAATAAATAAAACAGAGTACCACCCAAACATTTTTTTGGAAAAATTAATGTGTTCTAATAATTAGAAATTAGGATTCAAATTTTGGTTGTCATGTTCGTATTTTTAGGGTCAGAAATAAATTTTTAAAATTGCAATTAATTTAGGTGTTCGAACTATTAGAGGGTTCAAATAATTAGGGTAATTACGGTACAAATTACTGTCGAATACATCAATGTGCACAATTGTAAGCTAGTGATTATCAAAAATCGTGGTAATTGGACTAACCTGCTCCCCCAGGTTTTGTCCGATCCTCATGGCCACACTCCTAGTGGTGTACTCGGCGTCAGGACTGGGTATATGAAGCAGGGCCTGCTGTAACGCGGCCGCCTGGTTGTGCTCGGTGACGGAGACGGCGGGGACCTGGGACTCGGAGTGGCAGGCGTCCACCACCACCTGCACCTTGGCGTGGCCCACGGTGGTCAGCATCAGCTTACAGATCTTCAGCACGGTCAGGTACGCGGCTCTGAAACACGGCACAGTCCATGTGTTATAAATTGTACTGTTTATTTCTTAACCATCTACCTGCTGGATTAGGCACAGGCACTGCTTTTTAGGGTATCTACAGTTTCCTCCCAACAGCTCTGACACACAACACAGTCCATGTGTTATCTTTGTATTTAAAAAATATATTTCTTAACCCTCTCTATGCTGGAGGCAACTGCATATGCCCAAATAAACTGTGTGTGTCTAATACAGTAGGGAAATGGTTAACCTTCTCTGCTGGATTAGGCAGACAGTGTTTTTTAGTTGCCTTCAACATTGAGAGGGTTAATTTACAAATATAGGAAAAAAAACCAAAACAACACTTTCAGACATTTAAATTGGTTGTTTGTAAGGTGAAAAGAATCACATTGTCTACCGAGGTAATCGTTAAAAATAAACACACAAAAAACAACAACATTGTAATAAATTACCTCCTGGTTGGAAGATCAGCATTTGGTAGAAAATTATTTTTCGTTAGCATGTTTAGAGATAACTGTACTCCTCCACTTTTTACAAAGTTCAACTGAAAACAGAAGGATCCAATAAATACATACACAAACGAGTGAATTATTATTTTACAGATAATATGCAAACTGTACCAACATTCTTTGCGAGTAATAATCTACTTAGTACACATAGGTGAGTGAATTATTGTTTTACGTCACAGCGGGAATCTTTTACCCATACGTGACAAAGTACACATAGAAAACAATCACGGAGCAGTACCTGGAATTCAAAGGCTTCTTCTACTAACGGATCAACGCCTGGCATCAAAAGACTAAAGGCAGACTGAAATAAAACAATAATTTATTCATTATTCAAATACATACCACATAAAATAACTAGCTCATCTTTCAATATTTACCAAAGAGACCCTGAAAAAATAAAGTGAGTGAATTATTATTTTACGTCACAGCAGGAATCTTTCACCCATACATGACTGAACCTGGAAAAATAAATTGAATTGCAAAATTGAAGAAACGCTACATAAATATACAGAGAAACTTACCTCGATGTTGTAGAGAACTTGAGTGGGAGAAGAATTAAAGAACATGGCCTCCAATGCTGGCGTCACACTACCGTCGGCTTTGGAATTCTCACTGCATACCTTACGGAACTTTGCTACAGTTGTTGTGTCTGGAAAATTAGCAAACAACTGTTACTTTTATTATTGATCTAAGCAAAATCAGAATCAATTTGTGATAATCGTTCTCTTGGGAACAGAATTATCATTCGAGGGTTTTTTTTAAACTAAAAAATATTACGCCATGATCCACACTAGTTCAATGATATCATTGCAGTCTGTTTATGGATGGATGGAAATCCACAACATGCCCCGAGATTATGCAACTTTCTGAGTACGATTTCATGCTCAAGCTCACTTTATATGGGGACTTGTGATTTTTTTTTTGAGTTGAGCATAAAATCGTACTCAAGAAAGTTTCAGAATCTCTGGGCCTGTACTTATAAAAAGAAAAGAAAAAAAGAAGAGATCTTTTATAGAGCAAAAACAATCTCTACCTGCTGGCATGAGCTTGAAAACGGCCCGGGCTGTATCTCTAAGTTTGGGAACTTGAAGCAGACAACCCAAGTCTGACAGCTGGAAGAGGAACTGTGCATACCGTGCATCCTGCGCCATCAACTGTCAAACAATCACAAATAGTTATTCATTTTATTTTCACTTGGACAAAGAATTACTTTCTAGAACAATTCTAACCATAAATACTTTTGATCATTCTCAATTCTGGAGGCATATTCTCGAAACGTTCTTACGAAATTCTTAGCCTAAGAACAGTTCGTAGTCATACTATAAGAATCGTTAAGATTGTCGTACGATCATAAGGACGTTTCGAGAATAGGCCCCCATATTCTTTCTCCATTAACTCTCTCCATGCTGGATGCAACAGGATATGCCTTAAAGAGCAGTGTATGCGCCTAATCCAGCATGGAGAGGGTTAACATCATAGCATAGTACAGTACGTCTACTCACCACTCCTGGCAGACTGTGTTCGGCCTCGGCATTGGGACCGTCGTACGCATTGTGAGGAGAGCCTACAGAGCTGTCCGAGCTACTGTCTGGACTGGATGGCATGTTGCTTCCTACTTGCACTAGTTTGGCAGTGATTGTCTGAAACAGCAAGAAGATAACAACAATAACAATAACAATAATAATAATAATAATAATAATAATAATGCATTTATAGAGCGTCGATATCTTACAAAATATGCTCTTTATTTTTATTATTTTTTGTATTGGGGTTTAAAGTCGCTTTCTAGAATCTAATATCACGACTTGTCAGTTTAGGGCAGGAGGAAACCCACAACATCCGTAGCGCTGAATGTTGCAGTAAACCTGC
>JAUTBV010118698.1:0-13332 GCA_032361325.1 Lepetodrilus fucensis
AGGTATATTTTACAATGTATGTGTATTGACAACATACACTTCAACTAAGTTTGATCAAACGTCCAGCAGCATCTACAGATCTAGAAACTGCATAGGAGTCCTGCTTCCATTTCTCAGATAGATTACTAGTACCTTGTTAATCAACGCATACATGGAGCAGTTCATTGTCATAGAGGTGTGTTTACTCGAACGTATATTTACCAGTAGTCAAACTGGGAGTAGTCACACTGGGAAGTAGTCATAATGGGAGTGAACCCATTACTTACCATTCCCCAATTTACAATTACAGTATTATAGATAAGTATATATAATACTGTAATTGTAACTTGGGGAATGGTAAGTAATGTAATGAAAACGATAAACGTACATTGACGTATAGTCGTAATACAGTTGTAATTCCCCAGTAAGAAACCCTCAACATTTGAAAGTTAATACATGTTCATTTTATACATTTGCTATGAGTACCAAGCGCTATTATTAATATGTCTAATAATTCGTAATGGCTGTCAAGAAGTAATAGTGTTATATAAGTGCGTGTCTATTGTTCTAGGTATTATTTGATATCAAACTAATATACATACAGATATCAATATAAGAGAAAAAGTATATCAATGTTAAGCAAACGCTCTGATTACGAAACTAACAGTGACTACTAGCAGATACATACATGCTTCTCAGGTACATGTAATGTATGCGACAATACTATACATCTTGCTCGTTATTGCTAAGACCGAACTTCAATATACTACAGAAGAGTTCTATGTATAACTTTGACAATATCAAGATTGTCAGCAGCCGAATTAACAATACACGTTGAGCTGTTCTAAGATGACGGCATGTCCTCAATATATAGATGAACATACTGGAGAAACTACCACAATGAAATTCAGGATGAATATTCTCCTGACTCCAATGCTCATCAAAATGTGGACATATCCCGATATTATGATGTGATGTCTCTTTCTAATGGGATGCTACATTAGTACACGCGCACTGGCTGAACGACTCTACTAGAACTAGAACTATTAACCAATGAAATGATTACTCTCTTCGGAAGTGGTAGCTCTAAATAGTAGACGGGAGATGAAGATGTCAAATGGAATTGTGATTGTTCCCAAGGATAGAAACAGACATGAAGAACACTTTAGATCTGATGTTGACAAATGGTCTCATTTGAATGCAGGGCGGTTGCCATCTTTGGATCAAGCTGTGGTAACACTTATGATCGGATAACAAATATCCATCAAGTGTCACACGTGATACAAGAAAGAAGATGTTTCTGGGTTGCCTATGGGTACTCGAGGAATGAATACGGTTGGATTGTCAATATTGCTTAAAGGAATATGTCTGGTTGGATTATCAGTGTTTCTCCAAGAACTGGAATCTCAATGGATGTAAACTACTTCAAGTTATCGTAAAGTAGCCGACAACCATGGCTTTAACCTGCCACGTGTGTTTGATAGTAATGAAGCTGAACGCTTGCGATTCCATGATGGTCTTTTCAATACATGTTGGCAGATGAGGAGTGTGACATGACCAAAATAAATTCACTATATAGTTGAAATGTGTTAAATAAGACGAAATTAGAATTCACCATCTCTAAGACTAAAGGAAGTGAAACGAGAGAATTCAAGACCAATGAGAAATAGTGTAGCAATAATACGAGATATGCAGACTATTAAGTTCCAGTCGCGCACGAACATCGCCATCCTCTGAAATCCATGACCCTCCCCTAGATAACATCCACCAACGACCATGGATACTGTCCTTCAGAGCTCCGTTCTGTACCGAATAAGATGTAATTTCTTCTAAATATAATATATAGACATATCTAAGCCTGTGGTACTTAATGTGGGCAACATATCCACTCTCATGATATGTTATGAACAATGTAATCACGAATGTTAACAAGAGGAACTCTCTGATTGGCTGACCTTATAATTTGTATTCATCCTGACATGGGAGATGAATACCGTTCTCCATTATTACATCATCATGATAATGATAATAATAATAATAATAATAATGATAATTTTAATATTAATAATAATAATAATGATAATTATAACAATAATAATAATAATAATAATAATGATAATTATAATAATAGATAATAAATGATAAATAATTAATAAATGGACATTTATACCTCGTCTATATGTCATACATATATGCTAATGACGCCACATAATAATTTAGGAGTTAGGTGTAGTGAGAGAGAGGACATGCTCTCTGACATGATCTCTGACATGATCTCTGACAGCTATTTTAAAGTAAGCAAAAAGCATGCGTTTCAGAGGGCGGAATCTCGCAATGTGCTGCGACGTTTTCGCTTAGCTAGACATCTTTTAGAATAGGTCGCCTAGCTTGTTGGACAGCTTGTGGATCATTGGAGAATATTGATGAAGTCTGATACAATGGAGTCAATTGGATAACTCCTCAGTGTCAGGAGAAAGCAAGCATTAGGTGATCGCGCAATCCAGTGTTAATGATATTAATCTGATTGGACGCCATTATCACGCATATTTGAGACGCCTTCTGAGAGTACCTTAACCCGTTTCAAGTACAGCCGAGAGATGATAGGTATAAAGCAGATATTGAGAGATATGGTTATCACTGATGAAGTCCTTAAGCTACATTGACCATTGACCGGGATTGTCCGCACGACCGGCTCGACTTCTCTATGATTAGAATATACTCAGGTATATGTGAAATTGAAACTAATATCCAAGAGTAACTTTGTGGTGCGGCATTTCTTTGTGGTTTAGGACTTAAATAGGCTTCAATGAATGTTGTTTTCGAGGATGAATAGTTTCATTACAGATAAATATAATGGTACCCTTTAAAACTGCAATAACTTAAACTGATGCCAGGAAGAGTTTTGTTAACAAGTACGTTTGGTTAATTACTCTAACAACTCTTGCTGATTAATAGTAATCCTGTACAAATCGTCAAGGGAAGTGTCAATTTACAGCCTCCGTATTAAATTACTGTTGCAGTCGTTAAATAACAATGGAGACAGTAATTGCCATAAACGTAAGTTTTTACTTACCATGGTAAGTTTTTACTTACCATGGTAATTACCTTTCCTGGGCATTTGCATTTATACTTGTGTATTTGGAACAATAATAGTTGCTAATACTGCAAAATCAATCTTGGATCTGTAAAACAACTGAAATAAACACAGCATAGAAAGTTCAAGTAAATGCTGCGCAAAATACCAATATTCCACACCAAAAATACTTTTAATTCTGAACAGTTCGTGAAATTGGGAATATTTAAAAAAGGTTTGTACAAGTGCACAGGGCCACACGCTACATTTGACTTTGTCTGTTCAATTGATCCTCGGATTCGTGACAAGACGGCAAACATCCGTGGAAAATCTGGTAATACTTACCGTCTACTTGCCGTCCATTTAAACATAATAGGTGGATATGAAACTGCTCAGTCAAATTGAACTGCGTCTATCTTCCCAGTTACAGACGCACAATCACTTCTGAAGGCACTCAAATGATTGGAAGACGTTTATTAAACCAATCTCTTACACCCTCGTAAAGAACGGAGAGACTCGACGGAGATTTTACGACGATATAATTATTACACGTTTGTGTGAGTAAACCGTTTAGCAAACAATGCCCGCAGTGTATACCATTGGTCCCGAAATATAAAAAGTACCCTCATGAAAGGTACGGACAACGAATCTGAACCAGACTGCGTGTCCTAGATGTCAGAGCAGACAACGTCCAAGTAATAGGATGAAGGAACAAAGGCATGCTTTGGTTACATTGACAGACAGGAATTACATTCCTTAGTTAGTTTGACAGACAAGAATTACATTCCTTGGTTACACTGGCGGACAGGAATTACATCTCTGTTCAATACTTCCGGTTCATGTGCTTCATCAAGATGTCAAGAATCTCGTGTGTTATCATGGAACAATACAATTCGGACCTACGTTATAATACCCATATATCAGGCTGCCTTTACTTGGCATACGTCTGTGTATAAAAGTACCGTAGTTGCCTTTTTCATTAGTATAACATATACCTAGAAATAGTCTAGCTTTCAATGCCAATCGATATGGATTTGACAATCATGTTGATATTCAATTGCATTACACAATACACGCATGAAACTGTATATTTTACGATGTATAACGATAATATTTTTATTTGTATGCCACCGCAAACGCAACGTATTCCTGCGAGAGTCCCATTTCCTGCACGCGGTGTTAGATTAATACGTTTGGTTACAGTGCTTTCACAGTTAGCCATCCAGATCATAAGGTTAAGTAACACTAAGGCTGCCACCTCTCATATCTTTGTTGTAATACTTGGCAATGTATGCAAAATATAATATCGTGTGTTGTAATATACTTGGCAATGCATACCGCTATGGTGTCGTGCCTCGGGGATAGGAAAAGATTGTATTTTGTAGAGAAAGGATGGGAGCTTGAGTGTTACTCATTGTGTGCCCTGATTGCAGTAACCTAGTTTGTGAGGAGGATATTGGAGTTACATATGGGACCCATTCACCGAGGGACGTAGCATAGTGCGTTCGTACATGACCCAAGTCATCAAATATCTCTCAGACGAGGGATCCCAAGGTGCATATCCGACATGAAAATGATCGACAGTGTCTTTGCGATGGTGTTTAACAGGAACCGACGGCGTGATGTCCAAGTCTCGGGGGCGTCTAGCTCATGGAGGTCTTGTGCAATTGTCTGCCAGACGTAATGCTTCTTCTCTGTGCTATCAGCTCCTCTGTGATTGATAGTGTATCCAGAAGGAACTGGATTTACATGTCCTTACATTTAACGCTAAATTAACTCCATGTTTCTTTTTTGTCTTTGAGACAAGTTTCGTCATATTGAGATGGAGTGTGTTACATTGCTAGTAATATTCTTCAGCGTCTTGGCGTTCGGATACGGTGAAACGCCTCGCAGTGTTAAGATCGGCGTGATAATTCCTTTCGACAAGACAAGGCTGTTTTCACATTACCACGTTGCGCCTTTGTTTGACTTCATCACGACGTACGTGAAAAGACGATCACTGTTGAAGCACATGCAGTTCGAGCTACGTTTCCGGGACTCGAGCTGTAATTCCAAAGACGCGCCGATCCACGCCTTTAACCTGTACAGCCACCATCACGCCGACGTCATCTTCGGCCCCGTCTGCGACTACAGCCTAGCCCCCGTCGCCAGGTACGCGCCCTACTGGAACATCCCCATTCTGAGTCCAGGGGGTTTCGCGCATAATTTTGGAGCAAATAAACGTACGCCTGATTCGGAATACCCTACCTTGACTCGTGTCGGAGTGACCTTTAATTCTCTGTCGGTGCATATCATACACACGATGTATTTTTTCGACTGGAACAAGATCAAGGTCATTTACGACGCCGAAGCTTATGGTGACGTTATGCCAGGGTTCTGCTTCTTAGCAGCGTCTGCGCTTATCTACTACAGCAAGAGTGTGGCGTTAGACTATGATTTTCATATCTTCATACCAAAGTACCATGATCCAGCTGAAATGTTGAAATCCGAGGTTGCTTCCGAGTATTCATGTAAGTATGATTCGTAAAATCTTTGTGAATATTTTCATGTGTGTATACGAATTTGAAGCCAGTGTCTGTTTGCACCTATATTCAGAGATAGGTAATATGACGTATATATGTGCCATTGTTAATGCAATCTACGTACATCCCAAAGTACATTATTTGTAAAGTTTACAAGTGACTCCTGATGCTTTAAGTAGTATACTGATAAACATTTAGTCATTATCTCATAGTGGTTGATGATATTATACATTTCTGCAATTTTGATGCAATAGAGTAAATAAACAATCTAGAACTGACATTTTGTTCAATGTACATAAACCATGAATGTATCCCCGCACGGTTGTTGTGATCATGATAACCGACTCCAGAAAAAAATGTTTACCGTTCCTTGATCTGACAGACCGACGATTGACAGTTGCAGAGCATTCGGAATTCTGGTTATTGATCAAGCATTATAATTATAAGGACGGATTGTCATAAGATCGTAAACTAATATATTGCTTTCTTTAATAAGGTAATGCATAACATACAACAAGTACAACATTATATTAATTTTCCATATATATTCAAATCCAAATATTGTACAATATCTGCAAATTCTAACTTTCTTATCAATACCCTTTCAACGACCTAATTCAATCATTACGTTGTGGCAACTACATCTAAAACGTGATAAATATAAGGCCTGCCCAAATTCCACAGATTGGATATAATACAATTAAGATGTAACTCAACATTGCCAAGATATATAGTATCTCAACGAATGCTACTCTATAACGTATATATCTTGATATACCATAGCACTATATGCTGATGACGACAGGACACGAGCCAACCCTCGGACATTACTAGATGCGCAACACAGGTTAAAGCGTACTCAATACTAACCACCGTAATTAATTAGTCTACGAGTATGTATGTTTATACGGGGACTAGCCAACATGTACCCCTATAGCTTCTTTCAAATATGTTTACGTGTTTTTTTTCCAAGAACAAAGTCGTCTCTATTATATTACGATAAGTGCATGTCCCTTAGTTCAGCAAAACAAGATTATTGTCGTCGGTACTGCTATACCAGGCTGATATAATCGGTTGCTGTACCGTATACTAAGGAACGGATGTTGCTTTCTCTATTTTTTCTTTCGATAAATCTGATCTCGGATTGTTTTTGTCGATTCCGCGAGTGCATCCGGTATGGTAGGAGAAGGACGTGTTTTTTTTGTCGCTTTTTTTCCCAACTAATTTGATTTCGTTTTTTGTTTCGATACCTGGAGTGCATCCGGTATAGTAGGAAACGGATGCTTTATTTGTTCTCAACAAATATTTCCCTGATATTACGAAACTGAGTACAAGTAACTTTGCTCAAGCTCAACCTTTATATGGTGATTTGTTATAATTAACAAAACCTTGAATCGAGCACTAGGTTGTACTCAAAGTTTTTAAATCTTGCGGCCAGATCTCCACTTGTGTTATCGATACCGTAAATACGTCGGGTAATTCATCGTCAGAAAACCTTTTATTTCTTGGCGTGGACCCGAAACATGCATCTTCCAGGTATGTTATAGTGTTTACTACCGTAGAGTATGCACCTTTTAGCACTTAGTATTGGGAGCTCCGTGTGTACGGGAGTCCACTGGCATAAATCCCCTTCATGTCTCAGGGATCCGCTGTATTATGATCAATAAGTACCGAGTATGGCGATATAAGCCCTTTTGGCACTGTCATGTACGATTAGTGCGCAACTTCCGGTCCAGAATAGACGTGTGGTAATTGGTCATTAAGCTGGTATTTCAACGATCAATTGCCAACTAAGAGGTCAGTTATTCCTTCATTTGCCGGACAATTACTTGGGCAGTTGCCTCGTTAAGTTCCGGGCGGGGAGAGAGTGGTCGGATCTTTAACGGACAGAAGGGTCAGCTTATATATGCGACTCGACGTTGAGGTATCCTCAAATATTTATGAATCATATACATGAACGCGTTTTTAAAATAACTATCTGACTGAATATTCTCTATATATTGTAACATGTGTATTTGAATAATAATATGCACGTTTATATTGCGGTAGATCCACGCTCCAAAGCATAATCATATATAGGCCGAGAAGCTCTAGCTGTCATAGTACAACTGTACTATAAATGACGGTCAGAGCTTCTCGGCCTAATGCTCATATTATATTATACTATATTATCCCAGTCAACGGATCAGTGTTCCCTGAAGCACCTTCTCAAATTCCTTGGGAGTATGCCACCCAAGTTTCCGTTTAATGCCCTAGAATAGTGTCTTAGCATTCGCACTTCCATTTCTTCCTACTCTATGCCGATTCACTGTTGGATGAACACTTGCCACTTGCCACTTGCCTAATGATTGTATCACCAGAAGTGTTTTCAGTATGTGTTTCTATTATGTTTCTTCACTGTGTCTATTTATTATATATCTATTATTTATAATATGTCAGTCTATATATATAGTATGCATCGGGATCTATCTACACACGCATTCTATCTGCATACAAAAGAGCCGCATACAACAATGCACTATGCACTATATTACATACATTAATAACCTGGAGAGTACTCTTCAACACAGGCCCGTGCTCTGAAGTTCCACATTAAGGCTACGGTACATTTAACACGGCGGATGCATGTATTGATGACATTGCATGGAAGAATTAACAAACTGTATAACTAAACTATACATCGATCGCACCCTGAGTGTTTCACGTTGTAACGTGTGTTACGGCCATATCCGTCCGCTACATCAATTTATGGACAGTGATTATTATTTAAATACATATGTTCGTGACAGTTTCACATCGTCGCATTGTTTTCGCATTTTCTGTCACGGTAATTAGTGCAGGTACATTTCGTTTCGCTGATCAGACATAAAAAACTAAACAAAACGGGGAGTGATTCGACTAATGTCACGAACTTATGGGTCATCCGAGGGTCATTTGAGAACACATTTACTGGACTTGGGGCCCCCGTTCTACAGGATGATCGTAGCGCTACGAGAGTCACATATTGCCTAGGCGACGTGATCTAACCCTGGGGAACATGAGAGAGTCATAGGTTCACGTTAACATAGACGAGTTACGACTGTCGTAGCAGTACGAATCATAGCTCCGCGTAAACGTATAGAAACTACGATTGGACTCACGTATCGTTACGATCGTTCTGTTGAACCGTAAACTGGACGTTGCGTTGGGTGGAGTTGACGTTAGGTAGTTGACCATCTCACGGAGAGGCGTTACACTCGAGGTACTACTTTCTGCTGGAGCTGATCGCCCGGCAGTCTATTATGTCTGTAATGAGGTGTAGTGATAACTGTTATCATGTATAATCAGGATGTTCAAGGTTCCAGTAGGCGCCACCATGCCTTGACGTTAATATTAAAGAAGGAAATAAAACATCATTTTAACGTCCAGCTGAAACAGTGGTAAAATCAGTAACACACAGGTTTCCTTATGAGACAAATTAAACGTCATGTTAGGTCATTATGATCATTGTACATTTCTACATTTATACTGGTTCTAAATTCTTTCATAAAAAAAACCATGTGTTTTATTTTTCTCCCTCCAGATTTACCGCATACAGCATGACGCACTTCCTAAGCTATACCCAAACGTTTATACTTTTTTCCACGCACATTTCCGGGTACTTACTGCAGTGTAATTATACCTGTTTCTAACTAACATCAAACTTTAATATGTTCAATAATTTAGTTTTATTTTAAATTGACGTCTTGTCAAAATCTCTTACGGTCATTTCCCCTTTACAGTACAGTCCACGTTCTCCAATCGCAACTCTTGTCAAAATAATGTAACTATCCTACATTAAGTGTCAAGAATATTACCATGTTTCCAGATATTGAATAACTTGCTGGTCGAATACAGTTACATCCAAAACCTCTTAATTTTGGAATGAATAACAGACACGTGACACTTTTAGAAATATTTCAGCACTGTCATCTGCCATACAGCAAAAGAACATAATTTAAAGGAACTTCAGAGCAAATAATTAATTTTGATTTAGATACTTTATATTTGACATGTTAATTACAATTAAAATATCTAGCGAGGATTGTTCAAAGTTGTAAAAATAATTAATGTTTTTGAGTTATTGTATTCCTTGACAGTTCTGTTTTTGTTGATTTTTGAATGAACGTTTTTTAGATGCTTTGAAATTACGGCAATATTATAGTTTTCAAAACAATTACATAAACCTTTAAATACTTCATAACCTTTTTATTTGATTGATCGTAGATTGGGTAAATGTCAGTCCTTATCTAAATAACATCAGATTTAAATGTTCATTGGGTAAAGTGCATGCGCAAAAAAAATTAAAAAAAATAAAATACATGGGTTCTGATTATCTCTAAACCTTGGTGAATTTGGATACAAGGTTTCCACGTTGAAGTTTTACACGATACCAGATATCGGTCCACGTAATGGGTATTCTACTGTCAGCGTCTAAGTAATTTCGAAGATATGTTTTGTGAATGTTGTCTCAACAGACCACCTTCATCATTTGCCCCAGTGTAATATCACTAGAAGCCATATATGTCACGTGATACCTTAATCCGATGACCATAATCGGTTAGTCGTCCATTCAAATTACCTGTCTTTTAGACGTCTGAAATCGATGTGAACTAGGGACTACTTTACTAATATGTTTTGGTAATGGTGTACTAACAAGAACCCAGCTCTGACATTGTATAATAAGTTAACATAACACGATATCCACATGGATTTGTACATCCGCGCCATTTATAGTTCAAGTAAAATTAGAGTTATCGAACCTGCAATGTCCCGAATGCCAGGGGCGATTTGATGTACACTGTGCTTTTTTTTATTAAACATGTAGTAATCAACAAAAGGTTCTCGGAGTATAGTATCTGCATGTTCGTATTGGCACATCGACCTCAGTTTGTAATTGGTTTCCGAAATGGGAGTGTGTGTGGGGGTGTGTGGGGGTGGGGGTTGGGGGCTGGTGGTTGATGGGCGGGGGGTGGGTGTGTGTGTGTGTGGGTGTGTGTGTGTATGTGTGTGTGTGTGTGTGTGTGTGTGTGTGTGTTTGTGTATGTGTGTGTGTGTGTGTTTGTGTTTGTGTGTGTGTGTGTTTGTGTGTGTGTTCATACCTATAAGTACACTGTGTGTATACAATACTCTAGTTTACTATGCTTTTTTTGTATAATTGTTATAATTGTATTTTTAAAAATTGTATTTTTAAAATGCGTCACTTATTATTATTATTTCACTATATCATATTTATAGGCTCAATCTAACTTGCAAGTACACGTATGTGCGTATTGAGTTTGGGGAAAGTAATTACGCTGTGTTTGCAAGGACGTTAGGGTGTACCGGAGTTGACGGTCCCGAGTTAACAGGGGAATATCACGGCTGTCACTGACACGCGTTGTAGAAATTGTCATAGCGCCGCTATATCATAATATGTCAGTGTCAATGACAGTTCAATAGTAATAGGATTTTCAATATGACCAAACAGACATATTTATGAGTACAAAGATTTGAGGACATTAATTTCCGGTGCAAAATATGAAAACTATTTGCCTTTGGGGCGGATGATTTGTATGGATTTTGATGGGACAGAATGTGATGAATTGTTTTTTTCTTCATGTTTCAATATATACGAAACAATGAAATGGTTCTTCCTTTTTTTTCTCCAGAATGTTATATGCCAGACTACTTGGATGTAATGTATGTGATATATGGGTCCGCCTCGGAGGCCCCACTACCAAAACTGTAGGGATATTGACCGATACTCCTCGGAAATTGTGGTTGTAACTCTTACAACTAATACTAGTATACCAATATACTATTGCACTATCTATACCATAATATACTTCACAAAGAAAGAGTTTTCTCGTTTTACCATTGCTGCATAGCTTGGGTTGAACCACCCATGTATCGGTTCCTTCGCTAGTTGGCATTGACAAATGGTTGTCCCATTGTCTACAGATGCTCTAGTTCTATCACGCAAGAAGAAGGAGCAGTTACAATTCTTTGTGGTATCTCCAATTTCACGATATGTCATTGCGTAATATAGATGTGCCATTACTACTCTGACAGAATGGCATGATTGAGATGCAAAGAAGAGATATACGCTATCAGAGCAGGGGCCGTATTCTCGAAACTTATTAACTTACGAAATTCTTAGTGAGAAAAGATCTCTTCACAAAGTAACATGCCGTAAGAAGAAAACCAGTTTGGCAAATTCTTTGTACTTACGAACTTCTTGGGACTTACGAAGTTTTGAGAATCACTCAACCACACACACACACACAAATAGAAGAGTTTCAGTAAATTAAGCAATATTATATATGTTTATGCTCTTGTCGAATTAATTTTAAACATAAAACCTTGTTGAGTATTGAAATAAATCACACTACTATTTTAGCGTGCAATCTATTCGCTTAAACATTGGTACACGTGGCAGTGTCTGTAAACAGTATTGGCTTCAGTGTGTCCATTTTCTGAATTCAATGTTGCAGTATATAGAACGTCACACTACATATCAGAAGGTCTAACTGAGAATTCTGGGGGCCCATTTATAAAGCTCCTGTGACCATCAATAGAGCTTAGTGTTCTTATATAGCGACCAGCTAGAAAGATAGATACGAGAGCGTCGTCATTGTCTCCATTAATACAAACGTTCCCAGAAAGGGTCCCCGTAATATCTCTCTCTCTCTCTCTCTCTCTCTCTCTCTCTCTCTCTCTCTCTCTCTCTCTCTCTCTCTCTCTCTCTCTCTCTCTTCTCCACGGTTTCACCTTCAGAGTAAATGCATGTGTGTACAGTAGTGACAGTATAGATACCTAGCGTTTAGTTAGCATTACATTGTCTTATTTGTATAATCCGTGGCTCGTATGCATAATCTTTATACAATGCTGATCACCGATGCATCGCCGATATAGTGTATATTGTACTCATCCACGCATCTTTTCCGCATTTGAACTTTTATGAACTAACCGAAAGCCACAATCAATACCATTGCATGTTATTTCCAATCCGCATGCAACACGTAATAGTTTTCATGAATTCTTGAACAAAATGTCTTCAACAAAAAGCAATGAATAATATTGTCATAACTTTATTACACACTTTATTCGGTGAATCTACTTTATTGCCTTCCAATCGTTTCTAGCGAATCAGTAATCATTCGAGAGTAGACTTCGTGTAACTAAATATCCGAGGCAAAACAGGAATTCCAAACAATGTGTCGTTAAACCCCGCAGACAGCGTCGTTAATAAACGCAAACAATGCAACGTAGAGAATAGTATTATGGTGGCAGGTTTTGGTCAGAAGTAAAAGGCGTTGGGGGTACTGGTACGTAGATGCGTTCATGGGATGCAGTTCGAATCTGTCCATCAATGTCGTATTGTTGTATGTGTAGCCTTTATGGCCCTGTCACACCTTGACGATCAACCTGAACGATCGAGAAACGCACGGAAAATATTGGAAACGCTGGCGATCTCTACAACTTCACGCGTTTTGCAATGGTATAGGTTATAAACCACCATTAGAAATCACATAGACGACAGTGTTAACGTATGTGTGCATAACTACTGATTTAGTTATTCAATTACAAAAAAAACAACCTACATTGCAAAGTTCAGTTCCCCAGCAATATAGAAATCAAAGAAAAAACAGGAATATGCATGACGCCAACGTATGTTCGTAATGAATACATTGTGTAAACTTCAACCATCTTAAAGACCACACAAAAATAACAAATTAGGTTCTCATGTAGTTCACA
>JAUTBV010118709.1:0-13332 GCA_032361325.1 Lepetodrilus fucensis
ATAGTAGTAGTAGCAGCAGCAGCAGCTGCAATAGTAGTATGTGTAGTAGTAGTAGTACTAGTAGTACTAGTAGTAGTAGTAGTAGTAGTACTAGTAGTACTAGTAGTAGTAGTAGTAGTAGTAGCAGCAGCAGCAGCAGCAGCCGCAATAGTAGTCGTATTAGGGAAAAGGGTAATAGTACTATCAACAGTAATAGATTCAGCTCTACTAACCCCTGAGACGCTTTCAAAGACATTACAGTTGTAATTAAAACACATAATACCAACGGTTCTTGCTCACTGGCTTGGCAGCATCCCTGAAGGCCATTATGACTACCTACTATCCGTATATGATTATATCTGACGGATGTCAAGGCGACCAATAGCAAGGAGTTCGCGGACGGCTTGGCCGCTGCACATCAGTAGTGCCCCAATATCTGCACAGTGATCAAAGTAGCAATAGATCTTTAAAGTTCCTAACCCACTCGGATGTGACCAATCTGGCTGGCACAAACTCGTCTCGTCCGTCCACTGGACAATCGATCAGACACCCTACTGCATACCGTCCCTTATAGGTGCAGATTCATCTCAAAACGACCTCTTCATAAAAATACCAGAAAATCAACCACGTCCAAGGATTGAATTGTATATTAAGACCTACAGAACATTCGTCGAATACTGCCAGAAAGCATCGAGGGAATTGGCCTAGAAATTGGCCGATGTATAGTTCAATATACGCCGAGAATATTGACATTGAATTAAAGTCACCGTGTCAACATATCTCCTTGTGGAACACCATTATGTCCCCGAGAAGTCGAATACTGCGATTCTTACTAGGTTCGATTACGAAGCTTTTTGGACTAATAGTTTAAGTGTGGATCTATTTGTGTATACTAAATGTGCTCGCCTCTAGGAAAAAGATGCGATGTGGATGTGTGCACGTATTCAAAGGATAAAGCACTTAGTGGTAATGACTTAGCAGACGTTGCTGCCAACGACCTATGCTAGGGATACCTGGAGATAATGAGGCGTAACACACACGTCAAGGGCTTTAAACAGGTTCCGATTACTAATAGCAAAATGTTCAGATATAGGGTTTTCCGGATATTATTCATTGTCATCGTATGTTGTAGTAATGCCGCATTTTCTGTATTTTTAAATGTCCGTATTGTATACACAGTCTGCCTAGTTATGATCTCAGTTCTACTAAATAATTAAAACATTAAATGTTTTGCATATTGTTTTTAAAAAAAATACAAAAATATAACATTTGAACTACGTGTAGCCTGGTGTGATAAACTATGACCATAATGTTCTTGTCCAGAGAGGTAATCACTGCGACTTGATCAGTAGAACGTTTGACTTACAATCCTGCAACACGGGTTCCAATCCCAGTATCGGCATGGTCCTCGGTTACAATGGCGCCCGACATAGGCTATCAGTAAACTGGCCTAACTGCCACCCACTGAAACAAGCAAATGTCGATATTAATATGCTGGCAGATACTTATCGATAATACATATGCTGGCTAATGCTGATCACTGATGCACTAACTAAGATACCAGTAGTAGTGTAAGGAATCGGTGAATCAATCAAATATGACATACATCCAAATTAAACCCTTCTGCCATACCATTAGTGGCATATTTTTGGTATGTTCAATCCGATCCACACGATCATTCAAATAATGTATTTACTTGCATAACTGTATACTGTAGCCTATATGAGCATAGTCAATGTATCTAATAGCTTCCACGTATTGTAGCATCAGTCTAGCTACTATACAATCAGTCTAGCTACTATACAATCAGGCTAGCTACGATACAATCAGTCTAGCTACTATACAATCAGGCTAGCTACTATACAATCAGGCTAGCTACTATACAATCAGTTTGCCACTATACAATCAGAAGAATTCGTCCATGGTTTACTCCATGGTTTACGTCCACGGTTTGAAGTCGAGATTGACCTCGTACGAAGACCCTCGTGGCCTGGCCCCGAGATTACGAAACTTACTGAGTACTTTTCCATACTCAACTCAGAATTGTGTTCATAAAACGTCATGTGACGTCATAGTCTGAGTACGTTTTTGTCCACAGACTATGACGTCACATGACGTTTTATGAACAAAATTCTGAGTTGAGTATGAAATCGTACTTAGAAAGTTTCGTAATCTCGGGCCCTGGCCATATGGTACCGTGTTCGTCACCTAATACCTTGCTACATCATGAAACCACCACGAATGTCATGGTCAGTATTATGCAACTCAAATATTATAGCATTGCTTCCATGTTTGGTTTTGACAGCACGGTATGTACAGTCTGGTCCGCTTTATAGAATAGCCGTGTCATCTTAAGCCGGTGTGACTGTTTGTGACATCAAGCACGAGGCTCCGGTCGAGGTCTCGTTCAAATGAGATATCGCGTTAACGAGATCTCAAACGAGATCAATAGCCCGTACATTATATTATAGCGTAACGGAGGCTAAAAGGCGAACTTCATCACATAAGGTCACATACGGTGTCTTTAATGCACAAACCGTGTAATATGTCACGTGACTAAAGTAAATTAATGATTATAGACAGTTTTGTTGGTAGGTTTCATATACCGTGTAAATACATCCAGTTGATTGCATCGTAAATAGCAGTATATACACGGCTGATATGTCGATTTCACTGACACGGATACGCATAATGAGGATTAGTTTACGTTGTAGTAACGTCAAATGACATACAGAGACTGTAATTGACAAACAGGGCTTATACATGCGTATATTTAATTATGATGAACGAGTTAATAATCGATTGATTACCTGTCGTGAATTATTCAGGTTATTCGAAGTGGTAGTTCGCTTCTTAATTATGTTAAATGCTGATAGAAGTGCGTATATTACATTTGTTATAGATACGTAAGTACCCATTCCTAGCCAATTATATCATAACATCGTTTGGACAGTAAGTGGAAAGATTTGAGTATTGTTGACACTAATAGCATAACGACCTGGTTATGCCATTTATCGTCAAAGACGAATTATATCTGATGGACGCATCATAGAAACCCACAGGTGGTATGACAAGATAATTAAGGGTACCTTGATTAACGCAATATAGGGTAATCCATCAAGTGTATACCAACCTTGAGTTTGAATGTATGCCATAAATAAGCCTTAGTCATCATAAACACCTCCATCTTTATGAGGATTAGTTTACGTTATAGTAACGTCAAATGACATACAGTTGGTACTTTATTAAACTTTCAGATCTAACTAACTATAATAAAATTATGATATTTCAATCTCTTGATCAGAATTTTCGGCATGTATTCTATCTAGTATAAAGGTTCCATTGCATTCTCGAAATCGATTCTTGATAAACTAGCCATCGTGGAAAACTCATTTACCAAAATAACATGAAATTTATATTACGGAACCTGATTTAATAAACGGACGGAACAATAAAATAGAAATACAAGCGTGTGAATCAATTTGCCTCCAGTAAATTAGATTCGAACTCGTTCTAGGGGGACAGATTAATCCCAACACCTTCTATGATGAGGCATTCCACAACGCCTAAAGTCGGATTTTCGTAATAACTCATACACGATTATGCAACCAGCGTGAAATTATACGAGACATAATTTTAGTTGAAACCACCGGAACCAATATACTTATTAATTAATCCGCTGTCATTTTAATTCTGCAGTGTCGCTAACTTAGTGTGTTTGTCGAGTATTCCTGTCTGGCATACAACCACTACATCATGCTCATATTATCAACGTTCATGGATCCCGGAAGTTTTCAAATAAATATTATTAATTCTGTAATATCAAATCTGATTCTCAAAGCGACGCCGATGGCTAATACTGCACACATAATTGAAAACATTCTAGGAACAAACACTTCGTGGATTACTGATGTTGAAAACAACACAACCACATCCTTATAATGTTATGTGGTTGTCAGTGTGCGTTGACATTACTAGTATGACAAATAATTGAACAATCCTAAACACAGACCCATCGCGTGTTACTGGTGGATTTGGATTTGTAATAAATACAATATATACTAACGAGCATATGATATGTTTTGTCATTAAATCCAAATGTTATATTGTTGTTTCTGTCTATTTGATATTAAGAACTAATATATGTAATTGAAAACATCTTGAAAAAACCGCATCGCAATTGATTAATATTTTATTATTTGGATTTACGACCAATATTTACCTCGTTCATGTTCTTTCCTATGATGCTAACTGTTCAATTGTTGTTGTTGTCCAATACCATAACTAATACGACGCATCACGGAATATACATCCATTACCAAGACTAATCTGAAAATAATCATGACATTGTTGTGGAAAGTAATATTTGTATAGCAGTGTACAAACCCTGTTTAGTGACCATTATATTGAAACAAGACCACTGTCGATCCTGGGATTCGAACTCGTGTTGCTGGATTTCGAGTACAACGCTCTACCGACTGAGCCAAAGGGGTAACCCCGCTAGCCAAGACCAGTAGGAGCATCTTATACAGCAGGCTATATTATGCATGGTCCTGTTTCATATAAAATGATAACTTGCCATTTTAGATGTTCGGAGATTGTCCGACATTCAATGACGACACCTTCAACTGTTATTGAAGCTGTTGTAAAATACAGGTATAGCGGTGCGAAATCCCATCAGCAGAGAGAGAGAGAGAGATATATCAAGGACTGCGCTGAGTGATAAATGGTGTGTGCGTGTGTACCTACAATTCATTACAAAGCCAATGAGGCCTTGATCTTTCCCTCGATAGCTTGTTATCACGAACAATTTGTCTACCCAGAACGTCACCAGATATAGAATAATGTAAATCATGAAATTAATGCGAGCACAATATTAATGCGAAAAATGCGATCGCCGTATTGTCACATTTAATTGCTGCGCATTAAAGGTACGTACTGGTAGAAAACATGTATGGAGACATGACCGGTCGCATTTTATTGGTGTCGCATGTATGTCTAAAATATAAAGGTCGCATTAAATTAGTGACGCATTAATTTCGTGATTTACAGTATTATAGCGAATGCACGTATTTTCAAGGTAGGGTTATTATTATATTCCGAAGAAGATTGTATGCATTTGATAGCCTAATGTATATTAAAATGATCATAATCATGGGATACTACGTATTTCAATACGAGTATTTAATTATTTAATAGGAACGTTTTTTTTATGAATATGCTGAATCAGATCATACGATTTTTCGATACTAGACTATTAATAATAGTCGAATGCTTATTAATACTCGTATGCTCATGGCACTGGGATATGATGCATGTGGATACGAATATCTCATAATATCAGTGATGTTGATTGAAAGACCATCAATACCAGCCTCCTTACGGATATCCGTAGATAGATGGTATACAATACCAGAACTCGCTATTATATGCCTCATTATGTCCTCATTATGTTCTCAGTAAATGACACCCAAATTCCTAAATATCAAGTAGACACCCAACTGGCAACAAGCAGAGTTTGTAATCCTTTCGCGTTTAATCTCATTAGTATAGTACGCCATATCTAAAAAAAACAGAGTCCAGAAACCCTCATAAGCACTGATATAATAACGACTGAGGCTAAGTTATATTTAATAATCATATTATAAAGGCATTACACCGATATATGATTTGATATTATATCAAGGGTATTATTGGTCTGCATTTAATTACAGATCAAGCGGCGTATGTCTTAGACCCACTTTCACGAAGATCTCGTATCCACTAAAAGACCATTCATTTTATCGTATCTATAGTGTACATCGTTGGTAGATACGAGATAGCTATGGTCTCTTAGAAGTGGCTACCGCAACTTTGTGAAACGATACCCTGTATCTAGATATCTCACGGTGCATTATATCTCTGTAATGCCCAGTCATTAGGAATATAAGCCAATTATGCCCGTCTTGTCGCTCAGTTAATTATTGATCTAATTGTTAGTAAATTCTACTAACCGCGTTCGGAATTAACGTTATGACAGAGTCACTATTCATGAACGTTGCAATGTGTATAATACCTTTAACAATAATTGGAGTCACCATATATAGGTCAGCCGTTAGTCACGTCTTGATTAATTGAAGATGATCACATAATGGCCGGCGTGAGTTTCCATAATACGTATTAGCTAAACTACATAATTGCCCGCATGAGCCTCCATACTATTTATTGATATGGTCAGAATGTGTTTGCTTCTATACATATCATGCAAGGGGGAAATAACTAATGTTCGCTCGCAGATTCCTTCATAGAGTTGATACATCAACAAGCTAAATAGCGGAACGTTCCCTTTATTCATATACAATACTAATTTTTGGGTGGATACATCAAGGTAATTGGTCCCAGATCGAAATTCCTTTGTCCATTATACCAGGTCTATGAACTGGGATATTTATAAGTCCATGAATAGCTACTTATAGTATTGCAGAATTGGAAATATCGCAATGATTACCTGAAAGAAAATGTGTCCGATATATTTCTTATGCAAATGACCACGATAGGAGCTTTTGGAGATGCATATGCTAGATATGCCTGCATTGGTAACTTAGAGGTAAGGTGCATGCCTAATTCCTGTTCGGCATGGCGGGTCTGAGATATACATGTGCATATCGGTCGATCTGAATGGGCGATCGTAGCACTAAAATTGTTCAGATTCCTATTGCTGCAATTGTTCTGTAGTATGCTTTCTTGAAAATGTTCACATTTTGCTTTAGAACACGTGTACTTATAGGAAAAGACGATCTGCCAAGATTGCCAGAACATTGCGAGTATTGTGACATTTTATAACATTGTTTTCATTTTCTCTTCGCTATGTGCTAGAAGTCTGTAAAGGTCAAGACAATTAATATTATGACGGGATGTATTACTTTACCAAGTGTTTGACATGTTTACCAGGTGTTTACTACTACTACTACTACTACTACTACTACTACTAGTACTAGTACTACTACTACTACTACTACTACTACTACTACTACTACTAATAATACTACTAATAATAATGATGGAAAATATCAACAATAATAATAAAATAATATTTAATAATAACAATAATGTGCACGTTTATATTGCACCAAATCCACATTTGGAAGCGCTATATCATTACTCGGTTCATTTGGTCAGTGTGCCATATTTATTTAGCTAGAATGTTATTATTCACAGTACAGGTCCATCTTATCTGGTACCAAATCTATGTTGGTTTACCAGGCATTTTCGAACTATGACTAAGCCAGTTTCTCAGTCTATGTTTCAGTAAGTAGCAGGAACTAATCTTATAATACTCAGGTACTCTGTCACCAATCCACGAACCAGTCGAGCTCGATGGTGCTTAACTATAACATGTGGGGCTGAGTACAGTATACATTATGTATATATTACCCTGTTCCTACACGTACAACACACACTATTCAGAGTGGCATTGATCACGCCCTCCTACTGATCTACCAGTACCTGTGTGGCATCGTCGTGAACCAACGCCAGTTGTCCCCCTTGTGTGTAGCACTGGTACTCAGCGGTATCGTGAGTGACAGGCCTGTTGAGGACAACGTAACAGGTACCGCCAGGGCCAAATCTGTGTCCTTCCTCGTTGAACCCACACGTCTCTGGTAACAACAAATTACATGGATGATGATAATGATAATGATGATGATTATTATTATTTTACAATGATGATAATAATGCGTTAAATGATAGTAATAATAGTAATACACTAGTAATAATAATACTAATAGTAATAATTATATCAATACCATTAATAATTAGTATGACAATAACAACAACAAAAATGTTATTATTGTATTACTATTATCACTATTATTAACACTATTATCACTATTATTATTATTATTATTATTATTATTATTATTTATTATTATTATTATTATTATTTTAATTATTTTTATTATTATTATTATTGTAATTATTAAACGGTATACCTACCGAGCGCAGTTGTGTGGTAGTCTGCTGGCAGCTGACACAAGTATCTGTACTGATCCTGCCATCTCCTGGCATACCACGTGTGTATCACAGTCTCCATTGCTGTAACGGACAATATCATTATAAGGGGACGTAACTCGAATTCCTTCTTAGAAAAGTGATGCATCAAAGACAAGATAAATAGCGGAACGTTCCCTTATTTAACATACACTATCATTTGTTTTATAACTATCGAGTACTGGGGGATAAATACATCAGTAAATAGATAACTTTGGGTGAACAAATCATGCGTAATTAGTCTCAAATCGAAATTCGTGTGTCCGCTATATATAGGGCAATCAACCGTGATATTATGCCTTTAACGTCGTTGCGTAAATCTTTCACCCACAGGAGTTTAGATCGGTCTATGGAACTGTCGTTAACTGGGTGTTATAAATCGTGGCATATTTACCAACATAATGTTGACCATAAAGTCGACCATTCACATAAGTAGCTGGAGTTCCGTCCATGAAAATGAACTCTCCGTCATTGGCAGCATCGGTTAAGCCAATCCACGTACGGCTCGCGCTTTGTCCCAGGTAGTTTTCTACTTCCGCCTGTGTAGACAGAGTCAAGTTTGATGAGATATTAATACTCTCCCTGTTGGATTACAGGCACTGCTCTGCAAGGCATTTATGGTTGCCTCCAGCATGGAGAGAGTTACTGTTGCTTATTTTATTTTAACAAATGTTGAGAATATCACATTTAATGTTGTCCCATATTTTGTTGTTTAATGCTTGTTTATGCCAATATTTAAAAAAAGAAATGTGATTAAAGTATTTGTCTCTTAATTAATCCGTCGGGTATATACCAACGTGTATAATTTAATATCACAAGGACCTTTAACATACCTGTTCATCCTCCGATGCAATCGTTGCTAGATCTCCTCCCATTTTGATGCACTCCCTTTGCGCATCCAGGAAGTTCAACTTGTCATGCGCCAAGTAGAAACACTTCCCGCCGTACAGCAAACCACGTGACCCCGGACCGCAGCGCTGTGGCGCAATTTTAGCAGCTGAAATATTAACAAGTGGCAGGAATGTCAGATTCGCATCGGTGTCCGTCTACAGACACTGACTTCCGTAGTTGCTACGCATGCGAAGGAAGTGTATCCGGTTTTATAGATTTCAATCATAAAGCCATTGCCGTTTCTTAAAACAAAGTATGAAGACATAAAAGTAACAATTCTATCTTGAAGCGATGATATGCTGGCGGCAACTGGAGTTGCCCTGAAGAGCAGTGCCTGTGCCTATTCCAACATGGAGGGGGTTAAAGTGACACAACATAAGCAGTGCGCACATACCTAAGCACGGAGGCACGTACGTATACACAGACAACAATATTAACCATAGATTCGCGATGGAAATTATGCTACGTATCCTGTCCCTGATCAAAGAAAATTTAAACTTCGACCTGAATTTTACTTATACACTGAGTTAATGTATTTAATTTTGAAACAATTCTTCAATATGTAAATATATAATTACTATTACTCACGTATATTGGTAGAGAAGACTTCATTCCTATTTGAACCTCCGCAAGTTGTCCCCTTTTCTCCGGAACACGCCTTCGTGCATCCGGTTCCGCTTCCCAAGCTTCCAAACGTGTTGCTGCAGTAGCACTTGTAGCCGTACTGCAGTCCCGCGTACCGGAAGTTGTTCACTGCGCACCGGTTGACGCAGAACCCTCGGGTCATTGACCGCGGCAGGAACGTGTAAAGGCCGCGCATGTCTCGCTTCCAACTATCCGTGAAACAGCCACGCGCCTGAGAGTCTTCCGGTTCCGGAACTGAAACGGATTGCATGCGTTCTCTTAATTTCTTTAATTTTACGTTTGTTAATTTTTCGCTAATTTTAAGAACAATATAAAACACGTTACATATAGGACCGTTGTTACATATAGGACCGTAACACACGTGTTTTCGTAAACCATGTCTTTTGGTAGAATATGTGGTAGGTCCTATGATAGATAATTATTTCACGTAATCAGTATTGAAGGAATTCCGTATAATGTGCTATTCAGTTGGTATCACTAACAATATAAAACCATTAAACAGATAAATTCCTTAATTGTTCATTTATTATATTTAAAATGAACTAAGTACATATCAGAAATAGCATAGTCATGCTCATCCTCGAAACACTGGTCATTATGACTACTTAAACCATGGCTCCCTATTTGCCATCTGGACTTTATATGCCCCCAAATCCATATAAAGTCTCCTGTATCGGTGTTCAACCGATATCTAGCTTTCCAGGATGAACACCTTTAGATTGCATGCATTGACAATAGTTTCACTCATTTGTAACAATTTCTATAATAAAGCTGGCATTATAGAACTTAATTTTGAAGCCATGATTTAAAACAGTTAATACCCTCGGAGACTGGTCTCTTGTCGTCGACAGGCTCAGATAGTGGCCTCGATGCTTCGCACCTCATACACTATCAAATATATTAGTACTGATGTTAACTGCCATAATGGCCGGTGTTTCGGGGATGACTTGCTACATTATGGAGCCTTGCTAGAAACAATAACTGAAGAAATAATTATAACATGCAAACCTGGTGCATTCGGTGTCGGACAAATCATATCTTCAGAAGCGGCCAACTGTACAGTGGTAGGGCGTGTCTCCCCTGCCCCTCGGCCCTGGAACAAGCATAAATTATTATTCTTTATTTCACGTTAATTACAACACAATACGTACATGCATGTATAAATTCAGAACGATCGTAGTGCTACGAGACTAGTAATTGCCATATGTATTACATATGACCAATAATAAAAATGGGCATAGGTAAAATCCCCCTATATGTGTATGAGTCCCTTTAACAGGGTACTGTCTCAGTATAGTACACTGTAGTTACGGCTCTCGTGTCGCAAAATGGTTCTGGGTAGGCAATATTTGGGACTTTCACGGTTCCAATTTTGGACAATGTTCTGGAGAGTAGATTAATTGTTTAACCCCACTCCTTGTCTGATTAGTCATAGATACAGCTCTTTAGTGTATTTCCGGTTGGCTTCAGCATTGAGAGGGATAATGCATGTTACTAGCAATTATGTTCATATACTACCTCTGAAGTCGACTTCATGCACGGAACACGTTCCAGTTCGTCCGTAGCAGGCTGTTGAAGAGAGAACAATAATAACTTCCAAATTTGATTATCTATTGGTGTTTTTATTTTATTTTAACTACACAAAAACACCCTAGTGCTTTCAGGCTAAGTAGTGGCAGAGTAGTTGATAGGTTAGAAATTAATTGCACGAATAACACGCCAATATGTTGTCGTTATTTGTTGTACCTTACATCTTAGTTGATACATAATATGTTTCCTTTTCTTGATTATGATTTATTAATTCTATCATTTACTGTGACCGGATAATATTTGACCGTATCTTCGGGTATTTGACATCATGATGCGTCGACTATTTTGGAATTAACGGTAATCGTAATAATGGATATTATTTTAAGCATTGTTAGAATATATTGTTTACGTTATATCGTACTAGTCATTTATATCTACGTGGTGATACATCATGGTATCGTTTCGTTAAGCTCTCGTATCTATTACGATACCGTAGCACTCTCGTAGCGACCGGTGACCGAGTACTTCGCTGCCTATGGTCTCATAGTGAATATGAGAGCTTCGAGAAACGATACCCTAATCATTGGTGAGGCGGTGCTGGCAGGTTTACTGCAACCTAGGGCTACAGGTGTCGTAGGTCACGTCCTGCTGTAAACCTAAAAGTCGTGATCAATCCATCTTCGAAAACCCAGGCCATTATGACTACACTAACCTCCGTCAAATATTTGACGGAGATTAGTGTAGTCATAATGGCCTATGTTTTCGAGGATGTGATCGATATAAACCTGGGTGTCGTTTCTCGAAGCTTTTATATCTCCTACGATACCATAAACACACTCGTAGATATCTCTAATACACGGGGGTCGTGCACGTACGAGAGCGCTATGGTCTCATAGTGGATATACGAGAGCTTCAAGAAACGATACCTTGACTTCGAAGTGAACGGTTACCTCTGGAGTCTGAATATATGGTCCATATGCGGAAGTCGAGCAGTCTGTTGCGGTACTGTTTCCGTCCTTTCTTCTAAACATGAAATTCGGACACCTATTGTTCGGACAGCTTTTAACATCCGTGGCCGATCTGGTTTCATTTGACATCAGCTTGACGAAAATCATTCTGTAAAAAATAAAAAATATCAGTTAGAGAAGCTCTGTGTTTTCGGGTACAATCATAGTTATCTCGAAGTGCCCGTATACAATTTAAAATACATTCGTCATCAAAATGTAATTTTTAAGACGAACCCCTGCCATGTTCAAAGTCGCATAACTCGGTGACTAATTATGATATGAACACACTAGTGGTCTTAATAGATAGGTGATACTCTATAGATCATGAGTATGTACTGTTCTTAAACCTATCATGAAATGTCTCGCTGTGAGAGAAACAATTGTGTTAAAAACATGGTATACGTTTAGGCCCCGAAATGATCCTGTAGGGTGTACCTTTAAAATACCATTTCCCGCCAAATAGTAAACTAAATGAGGTAATTAAACATACCTACTGATGCAGAATTGAAGTATCTTTCATTTGGTATATCATACATGGTATTGTAGTGCGTCAATATCCTTTAGTGAGTGAACTAATGTTAATGCATGTTAAGAACACGCATATTTCCTCCGTATGTCGTTACTGAAGGTACCCAACTTCGAGGATCGATTATGAAGTAATGCACCATCAGCTTTTTGTAAGAAATGCATTTCCATAAACTAGAGATAAAGATATTTCCAACGATACCATCAAACCTTTTGGCAAATGAAACATGATTAAAACCGTGTTAGCTCTTGGACTAATACATGGTGATCGGGCACATACGAGAGCACTATGTTCTCTGGTACAATGATTAGAACGTTTCCGCCGAACAATTGTAGCGCTGCGAGAGTCAAACTGCTTAGCAATGCCGTTAACATGTAGGAATTACGAACCTCGTATCTACTAAAATACCATAGGAATCTAGTAGTGAGCTCTTATACATGGCGATGCCGATACTTCCGGAAAGACATACTTCTGGGACAAAGTAGTTGGGTTCGAGAGCGCTAGTTGGCTTCGAGAGTGCTATGGTCTCATATATAGTATATATGCTAGTAAAGTTAAAGCCAATCCCAGCGTGTGCATAAAACCCAAACCATTATGACTACACTAACCTCCGTCAAATACCCTGGGATCACTGTCTATGTAGAACTCAGTTTTCTACATTGAACAGCCCGAATGAATATATGAATACATTATATTTATATCAACCAATCAGAGTCCCACTAGACA
>JAUTBV010118720.1:0-29247 GCA_032361325.1 Lepetodrilus fucensis
AGTAGTAGTAGTAGTAGTAGTAGTAGTAGTAGTAGTAGTAGTAGTAGTAGTAGTAGTAGTAGTAGTAGTAGTATCGTATTATTATTATAAATAATAGCATAACGATACTTGTAATAATAATTATAATAATAATAACACAATGAAAAAGCGAAATGTTTGTATAACGCACTTCACATCTAAAGATATAGGTATTATTGAATTTCAGAATGATGGATCCTTAACAAGATATAATAACTGATAGACGCAGATTTTTATTTTCGAATGAATAATAAAACTACATCATTATAGTAATTATTATTTCCCGCTTTGCATCCGTCGTAGCCAATATACATATACTATTTGCAATACAGTTTATTTATACATAAAGTAATTATATTTTTGTTGCCAAAAATAAATCATTCAAAAATACATGAACTAATATCAACATTATCAACATCATATTCAATTAAAATTATTAACATGTTTCCTTCATAACTGTTTTAAATACCAGGATTGCCAATCCAACATGCATAACAAGTATTATTGAGTATGGAATTCGTCTAGTATCTGACAGAAAACAACATGTTTATTTGTGTGTAAATTTGGATATTATAAATTTAGTTACCAGGTTACGATGGATTATTTCTCCTCCTCATAAAAACAAAATAACAAATCAAATATGATGTTTTTCAAAGAGTATACGCTCTAAAATTCAGTATCACTTGACAGTTTGTGTATTGTTGTATTTTGCATCGCAGGTGGCTTACGGGAGAAAACGCAGGTCATTTCTAAACTATTCTTCCGTTGCTATACATGTACTTATTTCTTAAAAACGATATTTCTCTCCTTGAGCAATTATTTCAGATTCCGGTCTGCATATCGTAATTGAAACTTCACATAAGATAATGCAGGAATATGTAAAGAGGTTTTCATAGTGGAAGTACGGTTACAGATAAAATACAGTCTTGATTTGATTTCAATATATTTTATTGACATACATTCAATGGGATTAGACAGAATACAGTATTGATAAGATGGTTAAGAGCAATGTGATATTATAATCTCTAATTTATTTTATTGTGAAAGAAATACCGTACTTCTTACGAATTCCATTCTTGACTGTGTTGCCTCCTAATGAATTGGCCTATTGTATTTGTATACGTTATTCGCCGTGTGGCGAGTCATTAGACTTACGATAATACAAACATACATTCAAAGTTTAAGCATGTTGGAATTGCACTGATATTTAATGTATGTAAATGTGTTTTCACAGACTGAACACCCGAGAATCGGAGGCTTGCTTAATACTCGTATACGTCATATCATGCAGTAATCTATAGGGACTATACAAAGGTTATTGATAACTACAATGGTAAATGACAGTTGATCATTGATGTGCATACTCCCACATTCCCAATGCATGCCCTTCTACGATCAATAAGTCACGTGGACTGTGTGCCGCTGGGTGTTGAATGCAAGCTATTACTGCTTGAGGCCAGATGCCTTCCACATGGGCACACAGATCCAGCGCTGTCGTGGCCATGGTTTAGCCATTGCCTCCTCCCAGCTTCTTCAAGCGTTTTATGTTGTCTTTAACGCACACGCCGAGACCTCTTGAAAAACATTTCTAGAAAATCACCGTTCCTTCAGAAGCCGTTATGTTTTATTTGCAGTTAGAGAATATTTAATAGTCTGAGAATTCTTGTCGAATGCCTTCTCTCCGGCGACCTTAGGATCAGAAATAGACTTCCATAAGTTTATTACTCTCTGAAATCAAAGACCGAACCCCGTGGTAGTTTGTCAATGTGAATGCATGAGTAGGTTTATTTTCTTACTCTCCGGGGATGAAAGGGTAGCTACAGATAGAAATGTCTGAAAGGGGGGCAATACAAAACCCTCGGGAGTCTGTAGTGTAGGTATGTGTGGCTTTTAGGGACACTCCTACGTATTATTGATATGCATAGAAAACGTTGTTCTCGTTGAGTAACATGTTTGTGTACATTTTGTACCGCTTTAAGAAGGGGACATGTGCAGACTGCTGATAGATATTCCACACAGAAAAATGCATTAGAATACCAGAATAAAATAACTGTATATTTTTTATTATAACAATGGTGATGCAGGTCCAGTAAAATATAATAGATAGATAGATTTTATTTCCTCCAATATACATTCGGAGAGTATAGTATATGTGAATATGTTCACTGTCTGTCATATTACCACCGTGTCCAACTGGTCTTTGTATATCCTCTAGCATATTATCATTAAAGTGTACACTTATGTTTTGAAATAGGTTATACACATAAGGCCTTAGGGAAAACGGTTCTTCCGAGACACATGCATTAATTATTAATTTTACTCATTATGCTGTGATTATTGAAGAAATTAATATTTCAAAGTTGTAACAAATTAAGCTAGTATGTATATATGCTCAAAATCCATTGAATATAGTCAAGAATCGTGGATGTTAAACATTCTCTTATTCAAAAATATGAATAAGTATTGGTAAGTAATCAATAAAGCGTATTTTTATACCGATCCTGAAAATAATTATTCATATATTACAGGATGGTGGATAATGTCTAATAGTGGATGTAGTGTACCAATGTTAGCTAGTGTCCACAATTTAGTTGTTGTGCTAGGCCCCGTGTACTATACTAGTGGATAATGCAATATTGTGAGTAGGGTTCTCATGGTATTACATTCACAGCAAGTAGCTAAAATTCCAGCTCCGCGACACCCCTCTATCAGTCTGAGATTATCTGCCAAAGGTTTGGCAAGACTCACTTCCCTTCATATTTCACGTGAGTATTTCTATTATAAGTCGTGACAACTGGTGTCATCGTCCCAGGACGGGGAAGCGTGCGCCATCATCGGCCGTGCTCCTTTTTGACGTTCAATTAATTGAAAAGTCCCGGACAAAGCAGTCATAGGAGCGGCTTGGAAATCGTAAACCAGCTTTCTGATTTGACAAATGCGCAATTTTCAAATAGAATGAAGCAAAGCAGGAACCCAGCGAATTCTTGGAATATTCCGTCTTCCGTTGTACATGATTAGCAATCTCAAATGACTGGCTAAACACCATGCCGGCTAAATGGCAGTAAATGAGTCTTCTTTCCCCACCTTCTAAATGCTACTTACAATTGTGCTGCCATGGAGGCCTTGTGTTGGTTGTCAACACAACCATCATCGCTTGGGTGCCGACGATTCTTGAAAAGGACCGTATCAAACACGGATCATGGTCTAAGTCAACGGAAAATGTGTTCCAGAGGAATGTTTCAAGCCTATAGGTTCCATAGACTTGGCTTTCGCAATGATGAAATGCCATTCCGAGTTTGTACAAACAGATTAGCATTATTTTCAAGGTAGCACCTTTGGATCCGAAAATGTGTTTGACACGCTCCCTGGTAATGGAAAGGGAGAAAGTGAAGCGATGACAACCTTGAACACACAGAGAAAAGATATGATGACATGTTCATTTTCTTTTCAACACTAAGACGGATTTGCATTAGCGGTAAAATATAAGTATTTCTCAAAACAACGCCCAAAACATCATTTACGCAGATTCTTTAAATACGTCATGTACCAATAGACTAAATCAACAATACATTGTTCAATAGCATTGTTTTAATAAACTAGGGTTTGTGTTTAGGATCATGCATTTAGGAGCAAAGACGTAATAAATGTCACTGTAATTGCCGGGTTTTTTTAATATTATTTAGTTTTGAAAATATGCTCTTCAGTTACAAGAACGTTACATTGGAAATGATCGCTGTACAAAGATCGCCAGCTTCGCCTCTACTTATAATTAATGTCTCTATATATACATGAGTAAGGAATCATGTAATTGTTGTATTATTAGTGATAATTAACTTCACTGTTTTACTAAAATATATAGTTGGTATACGTGTATACAATAAGGTAAAAAGCCCACGATCACGTAGCATATTGGGTATGTGCGAGTAGTGATATTAGAACACAGGTCATATAGGAATGTTTCATGTTTTTAATGTTCGCGAGCTGATCTAGACATTTCTAGGAGCGGCTTTGGCTTAAAACTGAAGCGACAGATGAGAGTAATGCAGTATGTGAAGAGAACTGTCAAGTTAATTCTAAATTGTACATGCTTTAAATATATACTTGGAAACAATATAGCTGGTTTATTTCTCGTGTTGATTATTATTTTAGATTAAATAATTATTGAAATTTAAAACTAGTATTCGATTAACCTAAAACATGTTGTATTCATCAGAACAGGATTGGAAAAATAACCATATCCAACTTTTATTATTGTGCATAATATGCAAGTATGCTGTAAATAACTATTACAGACATGGAAACATTACTGGTTCATATTAACATATATATAAAGTAATATTTCATTATATAAATACATTTCATAATTTAAAACTGCATATGTATAAGGAACATTTCGCATCTGATTATATAGTATATATATATATTAATGTTTATTATAACACAATTTAGTCTGCTTAGATTTTGCTAAATCAAGCCTTGCTGTTTTCGATTTAACTATGAACATATATTGCATAATTATTCTGAAATCGTTACATTTTTAATATAGCTATTAACAGACAAAGCGTAATAGAATTTAATATACAAAACGTTCGTGTGTGTTTATTAATACCGTAGTTGTTATTTTGCCTATTAACGGTAGCTAGCAGACGTCTTACGTTCATGCAAAAGTATTAAAACACATGTACATTATTCACAGAATAATGTCATAGATGCACTGCACATTTCTTCACATCCTATCACGGTAATATCAATCTAGAGACTTTAACAATAAATTAATTACTTCCCAATGAGTACTGAATACCATCCACGCCAAGGATTCGTATAAATAGTTTCCAAGGACATTTCTTTCAGATTTGAACACATGTACGGAAGACTGACAATTTCATTCAACTTGTTTCTTCGTCAGAGAGGGAACTCCTAGATGGCGCCGCCACGTTGACTGACGTCGTTGTAGGAGTTCACGTGCGCGAGGGAATCCTCAGAAGAGAGGTTAAACGTTGGTCAAATACAACATCAATGAGATTGGATGAAGAGTTAACGAAGTATTGCAACTCACTTCCTGGTGTGTCGGAGACCTGGGAAGACATCGCGTGTATTATGCTGATGAGATAATTGTGTTTGTACCATTAGTCTTATTAGTCCCATGTTGCAAGTAATGTACTCGTAATGTATTTAATATAGAACTCAGATGTGTGACATGCGTTGGCTTTGAGCTTGTCGCCAATATTTATGACATTACGATACTGGTATGCTTTTAATTGAAATATAAAGCGGTAAATACCATCGTAGCACACCAAGGGTATCAGAAACTAATGTAATTTCAAATGAAGATAACTTGACGCGAACATATATTTTGATATTTTGTATTTCGCATTCTAGGACTTTAATGGGTATATGAGTGTAATTGGAGAATTCTGTACACGAATTGTTAAACACATTATTAAACAATAATCTAAAGCAATCACCTTAGACAACAATTTACAACATTCAGTATTTGATTTAAACATATTTTTATTCAGCAAAGAATGAGGATTGGTAAACAAGCTGTACAGCTTATTTCGATACCGCTCCTGAACATTTAATACAGATAATACATAAAAACATTTGCTAAGTCAAGGTAACATAGTAAAAGTAAAACTAAAGTATGTATGTTGATACAAGCATATGCTTCCATTACATTTTTGGGACCAATTCAGTATTGTGATAATGCAGTAATTACTTTAAACTAATTTTTCCATTTTATTCAGATATAACTCTAGGTATAATATTTATTAATGTCACCTATCATAATTATATGATGCATGTCTAGATACTGAAAATAGTATGTCGTTCGACTAATGATAGTACTTGAAGCGTAAGCTTAACCGATACTCATTATTAGTTTTACACTGTAGTTTTCACACAGAACCATGCTATATTTCAGGTCCTGTTTCAATGTTCGTACTATATTTTTGCACAAGTCGGTAGAAAACGTCTAAAATTGTATTTCTTTGTAACGTTTCGAAAGGAAGTATGCAACTTTGAACGGAAGTATTCATTTTGAACGGAAGTATTCAGTTTGGGAAAATAGCTTGCAATCTTCATGATGGAAACACGTTACGAAATTCGCCTAATCATTCAAGTTGTATATGTAGGGGTCCGGATACCTGTTACCTCCTCCCCCACCCCCCATTCACACCCTTCCCCTCCATCCATGTTGGGTGGCACGCATACGTACACTTCCTTATCACATGACCTGTCACTCAGGCTGACGGACAGGCCACATCACGTGTTAATCACGTGTCACAACTTCTTCCTAGATCTCTCCAGTTTCGAGGAAGTTTGCTATTTTCTGTACATATCCGCCTACATATAGGGTCTGCCGATCACCAAGTATGCTTTAATGTGGTATAAAATATTTGCATTCGCCGAGGTTGCTGTCAATCTCAAGGAACTTCTGAAGCAAAGAAGTAAGAAGTGCTGTAAGTAGGCTGAGATAGCATCGAACTATTTAGAACTTTCTCAGGCATCGGATGATCTCTGTGCTCTGTGCTTCACCATTTGCCTGCCTCGGTATATGGGAGATTCATTTCTGTCCATGCAGACCCCAAACAGAACCCAAATTAATTAAATCATAAGCTTGTTTTCTATATAGACAGTTGCTGTTCTTTCTATATACTTTGAAATTAATATAACTAGGGTCTATATTTTTCTGGTTAACGTTTTCGTGCGTTGATTGTCACGTTACATACTTGCGACAATTAAAAAGAGCTATAACGCGTCCTTTAGATAACACGACACTATGTTTCCATGTAGTTTCGGCGCTCATTTCCCCTCGTTAATCGGGTAATAACGGGGTGCTGGCGTTAGGGTAGATTTACACCCATGTACAGTCTCGACCTATAAGGTGTACATGTAGATTTCCTTACACGAAAATATCAAAGGGAGATGGCCACGTCAGTTGTACGTGTGGTTTACAACCGCCAGGTGTGTGTACCCGGCAAGCATAACGTTCACACTCGCTGTAATATACTGCATAGGGTGTTTAATTCCGTAATTGAATAGTGAGATCCTAGCGTTGCTTAGTTCTCTAACAATGATGTTATAAGGCGGAAGGTCAGAGAAGGTGTCTTAGATGAGCTGTTGCCTTGTAGATCATTATATGTAGCGACAAGAGGATGAGAGTGTGGACTATCGTCAAGAACAAGGAATGTCCTGAAGTATAACGTCCATGTCATTGTACGCGGATATGTTCAATTCACACCCTAGCTTTCAAAGCCACATTCTTGAAAAGTAGACTCGAAAATTTATGGTGACAAAAATTACAGGACACTATGATAAATCTTCATGGTATATTTGCAGTCATGCTATTTAAACGAATGTATTATTGTTGTGAAGTCAAAGAGTATAGCAAATAATTATAATGTATTCAAAGTGTACCTGCATATAAATACGTGCACACACGCACGTGCACACACACATACACACACACACACACAACCACACACATACATACATACACACACATATACACGCACACACACACACATACATACACACATGTAAAACTGCATTTCTTCTATTATAGCTAAAAACCTGATTAAATATATAAATGTGTTGAGCTTGCAAGCTGAGTTGGTGTGTTTTAGAGCAACATTTACCTGTGAAGTCTTCCAAAATTATTAATAGCCAACTTTATTTCTAAATTGGCTGTATGATATTTATTATTGTAAAACTGATAATTGTTACAGTTTGCACTGTAAGTTGAATCATATGTATTCTTACAATAAATTAGAAACTTTAGTCTCGATGTCAACAATAGTTATCGTTTCTGATATATTCCTTAGAGAAAATTAACAATAGAGAAAATATAATGTTTAAACCTGCAAAACTAGTTTAATGTATTACGGACCGTTAGGTTTGTAAAAACAAATGCCCTACGGAAAAAAAATACGTAGGAAGTATTTAGAAAACAACACCATTGAGTTCTACTCTTCAAGCGTTAAGACTTTTTTTGGCTGCTTGAAAACCACCCAAGCCATGCGTTTGTTTAGGAAGTTGTTAGCGCAGAGCGAGGGTCTATACGTGTGTTTGTCTTTCCTACCACGGCTGTTTACAAGACCAGATATAATTATCTTTGAAAATAATCACAACCCAATCAAAACAGAGGAACAGTAATTGCGACATAACTCATAAATTGCTTGCAGTACTCTGCAATGTCTCGTGTTCCTGGTCGTGTATTATACTTCACTATACAGAACCGTTTTATCCATATCAATTTCACACAATGCTATGATAACTCTTATACCAGAATACGATTGTCATTATAATATTACATTTTAATATACATTTGTATTTGTATATTTGTATACACTATAATATAAGTTCAAGGCTATTGGATTTATATCTTTTCTATGACTTAAGATAGTTACATTGCAATGATACATTGTCAAATACAACGAAATATACATATATTTCACTGTCAATGGATAATGTAGACATTTCATTTGTATTTAAGAAATATATACCCAAACATAATAAGAAATATATACCCAAAATATAAGAAATATATATTTAAATACAAATGAATTGTGTGTGTATTATTCACTACTATATTGTTATAAAGTTAGGCTGCATTAGGAATATATATCTGTTCATGTAATATAGTGATACTTTTCATGGCCCAATACACGTATCGTTCATTTATTGCAATGTAGTAGATAACTTCTGATATAATTGTTGATTTGGGATGTGCCATAACCAAATAGACCTGGCTACTGTTATAATTCACTGGGTATAGTAACGGTTATAACCATATAACATAATGGACGTATTTTACTATTATAATTCACTGGTGTAATTCACTGTTATCACCCAATGAGACGTGTGTTACTGTTGTAACGAATTCACGAACATGTGTTACTGTTCTAACTAATTCACGGATCAACTGGATTCCTGACACTGTAGAAATGTACTGTATGTGTAAGCAGACTCGGTGGTACAAATACACGTGTCTACTAAGCAACGGTCCACGCAGTAGATTTTCCGCCGAAGTAATTCAGCATGAACTTACTATGTGAAGACGTCTGTATTTACCATATAATACAAACCGTGACGTCTCGGCCTATCATAGGTCGAGCAACGCGACCCAAGTACCCTTCATCTCGTAAGTTTTGTTTAGGGAGCCAATCAGGTGAAGCGTAACAAACATAGCTAGGTATATCTGTATCAACACAAACGACTGGACCAGATGTGATACTGTTACACGATCCCATGCAACGTACGCTCGATTTCATAGCGATCACTTTGAACGATGTTTAAGTGGAGTAAGAGACTCGTATAAGTATATAGAGAGAACACCGGCGTCCTTAGTCATTAGTAGAAATACAGTTTTAAAGTAATTATATCAACTTTATTACTTTCTATGTGACATTTATTTCTTTAAACTGTATAACTGGATGCTTCTTCAGAAACTATTAATGCAGATATGCAAATGTTTGGGCATACCACTGTGTTCCAGTTATCCAGATGGCTATATCATGTGCAGCATTTCAACACATACTATTCGAACAGACAGATATTCCAAAACACAAAGTTTCTGCTTAATCTAATAAGTCAGTTTAAAAGAAAATGTTCTGATCAGATTTTATCAAGAACACATTTCGGGAACGCCGCATAATTAAAGCGACACGCGAATGGCTTCGGAATAAAAACAGTTGTAAGGAAACATGCATGTGTGTTCTTTGAAATGGCGGGAAATCTGGCACATATTAAAAGCGAGATGATATTTGGCAGTGAGGGGAAAGTGTCCTAGGCATTGACCCCTTTCATCGCAGTATGAATGGCAGAGATCTGAGGGCGAAATCTTCTGTCTGATAAAGCAATCACATGCACCACGGAGTTTCATGCGGAGCTCGCTGTTGAGGCAGACGACTTTGGGCCGCCATTTTGGATTCGATGCAGGATCAGACTTCAGTTTGTTGTGGTACCCTGGTGTAATGTTTGGTCACGTGGTCTTACACATGAATGCCCAAGAGGATGCTTTACGTACAGAGGTCCAACAGTACGTTAACGGTTCTTCTAATATTCGGCCAGATAACAAAATGAATACACATGCATGTCAAGTCGACCAAGCTGAATATTCCAAGACGTTTGAAGAAGTTGTCATCAGAACTATGACAATTCGAACCAGTAATATTATTTAAAGTAATTATTTTTTAAATGTCGTAAATATATGTCTGGGTTCGTGCGTGCGTGTGTGTAGGTATGTTCTGTTCTTGTATGACCCGCGGTAACGATTGACCTTCATACTTCGAATGATTGTCGGAATTGAACTAAACCTCTGAAACAGCATTAAGAACAATTTCTGTGTCGTTGTGAATAGAGAGACATTACTTTGACCAATTCAAAAGCCGGTTGCAATTCAAGTCTGGTTACCATGACATAAGGACACTGAAAAGGCAATATCAAACTTCTACAGAGCAATCAGGCGTTGAAGGGTACCCGTAGGATGCATGTTAAAACGGAGGTCCTAAGATCATTCGTAATGGAAGACAGTCGCATGATTAATATGCTAAATACATACAATATACAGCAGCAAACTATACATATCCGTTGTTCTCGTTATGTACAACAGATTACGTTGCAATGAATACTTACATATATTTTGACATATACTTTGCCCTATTATATGGCTGGCTATAACAGATAGAATGATGAAGATATAGTCCCTACTAAATAGTCCATTATACCCGTAATTGTCGTGCAAGAGATGTGCATTCATACTTTTGAGAAAACATGGTTATAATTGATATTGATGTACGAACATTTACTTATTCTCTCTAGTAATTCAACATCTCTGGGGAAAATAATAACTAGTTTTACTTTCATGCATTAATACCTTAGCGTGGTATTGGACTAATGATTATGTTTCCATGTGCTATAAAGATAAAGCTTTTAACTTCAATAAACGTTATTCTTCTATTTAACAAAAAAAAAAGAAGAAATATACTAAAATCTAGAGGGCGCATTAAATTAATTACGAATTTATTTCGTGATTTACAATACTTGATAAAACCCTACTCCTGATATACACCCAGTAAGCTTCCTCGTGAATGTCCGTCGAGTTTAGAGCAGCGATGAATTCAGATGTTTGAATTAGGAAAAAGTAAACTTAACCAGGACGTGAGCTGGTGAAGATGTGTCAGCTTATCTGGCTGCCGCTTCCATCTGTTACCTACGGAACAATAGCCAAGCAAGTCGACAATCGCTTCACTTGCGTGTCAAACTGCGCTGTACATATCCTCATGCAATATGTTACATACAAACATGGCCATTCGTCTGTGTTTGTACAAGAGTATTGTCCTCCCTGTTACCGTCAATAATTTGGACCAAGATGATCAATGTGCATCGATTGACTCAATTTTAGGGTCATATGTAACCGGGTATAGATATACAAAATTGGAATTTCTGCTGTTGCAAGTGCACATGCAGTTGACTGAATATGCTATAGTCATGTGTTTGACGAAGGCGTATGGATACAATGTGAGAGAGTCGGGAAGACACGACTCTAGAGGAGGTGTGCATTGCAATCACATACTAGTATTTAGAGTTGTTTATACAGTAACATATGTGATATTGACATTTCCCGTATGTACATGGGGCATGTGCGTAAGATTGCGATACAATGAATCATTTCTTTTCATAGATGTTGTACTCGATATTGTAATTTGGAAGTGTGGCTTTTAAATGAGGAAGTTTAGTGCAGTCACTATATTATATATGCTTGTACGGTATACCTTAGTATACCTTAGGATACATGTCTCAGTGGTGAGAACCTGCAGTAACACCATTCAAGTATACACAAGTCGTATACTTACCAGAAGGTGTTCATATACAGTATAGGAAAACGTTGAGCATTGTATTATGCCAGAGATATACTGCATACTGCAATGTCATACTGCTAGGTACCGCTTGCTACATATCTCTTGTGGATGTAGTAGTAGTAGTAGTAGTAGTAGTAGTAGTAGTAGTAGTAGTAGTAGTAAAGATAATGTATCCAATTTGGAGAATACCGGGCTAGACTTTATAGTTGAAGATTTTCATAAAAATATAGCCAAGTCTTGTCATAGTATTGTCAGTTATACTTGGATTTGTTTTCTTCTCAGTTTGTACAAGAGGTCACCAGTAAGGTACTATAGGGATAAGAATATCGGATACTGTTGTGAGATACGTTTGGATACTCTAGAGAGAAGAAAGGATACTATGGGGACAAGAAATGGTATAATTTATGGGGAGAAGAAATGGTGTAGTACTCTCGGGAGAAGAAATGGTACACACAGGAGAAGAAAATCGGGTACTCTGGGGAGAAGAAAGGGTACTATGGGGAGAAGAAATGGTGTAGTACTCTTAGCAGAATAAATGGTACTCTGAGGAGAAGAAAATTGGGTACTCTGGGAAGAAGAAAGGGTACTACGGGGAGAAGAAATGGTACTGAAAATGGGGTACTCTGGGGAGAAGACATGGTGTAGTACTCTCGGGAGAAGAAATGGTACACACAGGAGAAGAGGAGTCAGGTACTTTGGGAAGAAGAAAATGTACTATGGGGAGAAGAAATGGTACTCTTAGGAGAAGAAAATGGGGTACTCTGGGGAGAAGAAAGGTCGGGTATACTCTCGGGAGAAGAAATGGTACACACAGGAGAAGAAAGTCAGGTACTCTGGGAAGAAGAAATGGTACACACAGGAGAAGAACATGGGGTACTTTGAGGAGAAGCAGAAGGAAGTTGGTGAAGAAAAGTCTTGAGGACAGCGAGACAGACGGAGTGGTCCGTGCCTGGAATTGTTCTACCAGAGGCAGGGATCCTATGCTCACTGTCTTCCAATATCCTCTGTCTAATTGAATCCGCAGCTTGGGATGACAACTTGTCGGTCGTCATCGTACGGACCGGATGTGCTGCTCCGCGTTAGACGGAAAGCGTGTGTTCTGATTGGTCAGTTTCCGTGCTCTTGCCCGCCGTTCGGCTTCCCTGCTGGCATGCGCGGTTGGAGTCGTCGCACCACGAAGTAGACGATTTATTTTGTCAGTGGTAATAATTGTGAATAGTGAGGCACGTGTATGCTTCAACGACTGTTGTACCTGACCCAAGATCCTATTGATATAATTAATTAATTCTCCGCCTAATCTATTCCTCTGTAAGACTACCAGTGGTACATGGTGAGTGAGATAGATTACTGAGAAAACTATAGCCAATTAATTGAATTGTTGTCGCCGTGTATTACGCCTGTTGAAACTCAGACTTTATAGAAATTAATTTACAACCACTGCAGTTTATGGCAGACATAATCATGACTACTTTGTATTTGTTTTTCTCTCGGTTGCAGCGATGATATTATTGGTTGTTAATGACATCGCATGAATAGAGTTATCTGTTCCTATTTCAACTAATCCCTTCCATGGGTGGTCATAGTATATAATATAGCTATAATTATCATATTATCGTGGTTCTTTATTGGATTAACATGCACAGAATGTATGCGATCATTTAATAGTTTCTACTTAACAATTGTTCGCATTGTCACAGAATACGGAGGGATTGTCTTTGATTTCTTGTACTTTGTTGCAGCTTCGTGCAGAACGAGTAAAAACGTTAGTATCGTATTTCAACTCACAGCGGGATTGGGAAAGCACGCGCTACATGGGAGGATTTGTAATTAATATTTTTAATACAGTCTCCATTCCAGCCACGGTCAATTGTTGATTTAATGTCCGTCTCAGCGGGAGGTAACTCTGACTGGAAATAGACTGGGAACCAGACTGAAGTTACTTGATTAGGGATACGACATGATTACAGTCCCAGAATACTGGAATTACCGTTTTGAAACTTTAGGAAATGTTACTAGGAATGCTATTCCAGAAGTAATGTATGTGCATATTAAATATGTCCCATAATATTGGTATTACCATTTGGAAACTTGAGGAATGATTACTAGGAATGCTGTTCCAGAGATAATTTATGTGCATATTAAATATGTCATAATTACATGATACTCTACATCTGTTGTAACTAATAACTAGCGTAGGTGTGCGTGTTCCTCTAACCTTCTTCTTGCAACAGGCAACAGGAGATGCCTTGGTGATTGTCATTAATCTAGAAGGAAAACCAATAGGGTTAAACACAACATACTCCAACATAGCTTCAAAATATTGCTCTACATGTTAGTATATTACCCACACACAGAGCAGTGCTGTGCTCACTAACTGTAGACAATATTGTAAGCAAGGCACCGGAAGTAAGATGCTGTGTTACCTCCCCTTCAGGTATGTCTTACAGATAGCTCGTCCACCTCTTTAATATGTCCTGCCCGAGGCTATCCAGCAATCCACCCAAACAGCTGACCATACCAGCTCCCTACTCGGGCTGAGCCCCTCGTCTTTACAAGCCAGCATCGTTCCAGAGTTTTATTGCAAAATCACAGCATGCGACAAATGAAAGGGAAATTGACAACGTTCAATCTTCAGGGAGCTCTTTAATTACAATGGGTCTGCAACTGGTTTGTTTATGACAAAGTAATGGATATGACTGTTATGTAATTAGTCCTTGTTTCTAAGATATTGGGGTATTTTACCACTGCGTCGTTTGTCGGTGAACAAGTGCATATACCTTCTGTTCAAATTATGAAGAAATACAGCAGAATAGCTTTAGTGTCGTTCCTGTTTTATTCCTATGTTTGCAAATGTGTCAAAAAGACAAAGACTTAAAATAAATAGTTTGACTGTCTTTCTACTTCGATAAATGTTTGAGCTGCTGTCATTTCTAATGTTGCACCACCCAAATGCTTAGCAAATGTTCAGGAATTGTTAATTGAAAGTGTATTACTACTAAGCCATATTTAAAAAAACCCACATTACTTAATTATTCCATACTTTAGAAAAATACACGTATTACCGAAATTGAATTAATTAATGCTCTTTGCAATTAGTACCAAGAAAGGTCTAACTTGAAACAGGTAACGTTTTTCTTGAATATAATTAGTATATAAAGTACATGTTCACACATTGTATAGATACATATTTTCATATCAAGTACAATAACAACATATAAGAAGATAATGTATCTGTTCTAAAATTCGCATTTAATTAGTATTTCTAAAACAGTGTTTGACTTTAATATAGAAGCGTTACCCGAATACAATTAAATTCGTATATGAAATGTTATCTACATAAATGGCGATATTTTATCTTTCGAATTTATTTTCATTTATTTAATTTTACAGTATCCTTAAAATTTAAATATTTTATGTATATTCGACAGTATTGTAATACAAATATCAGCACGGTAATGGAATATATAACTACAATAATGTAAGTTAAGGGTAGGAGACATGTACAACGATACCAGGAAGAGAAACATGAAATCATTAGTATCTAGTAATAAAGTTGTTCGCTATAATATTTCAGAAATAATTACGACTGCACAGATTTTGTGAGCCAATGCTGAGAAATGTCTCAATAAATCTCTATAAATTATGAGAAAATATTGAAAACTTATGAAGGCGTATATATTCCGATGAACAAATGTCGGTTCATTCTTAATAGGATATGTAGCATTACGGTAGAGAAGAAAATTGGTGCCACATATTCTTTTTTCGTTTTCATAACGACAGATGTAGGTAGATACCATTTCCTATTTCTGAGAGATTTATATGAATATGCACGTGCAGTTCTGGTCCACTTAATAAACCGCACATGCTATTCGTTGAGATTTTGGTTACACCGTCTCCTAAGAAAATGTTAATAATTAAGTCATAAACAGAAATTAATCACATAGACTTTTGCATGTTGCGTGATATTGCTAGATTAGCTAAGACAGTACAACTTATCTGCAATAAGCTTTTCCTAATGGCAGAAAATTAAAGCACAAGAGTTATTGGGTGGTAGTACGTATGAAATGTATTTGCACCAATTAGCTTTGAAAAATCGGCATATGGAAATATTTGTAAGCATGAAGTTAAGCTTCTAAAGCATAAAAGAAAATTATGAAAATAAAATAGAAAAGTATTAAATTTATAAAGCATGAAATGTATTTCCTGGTGAGCTTGCTAAGATCAAAATATGTATATATGTGTTATGTGGTATTACTATGTCTGCGCATGGATGTGTATGAGTGTGCGCGCGCATTGTGCGTCTTTGTATATGAATATGCGTGTGAGTGCAAGTGTGTGTGTATGTGTGTGTGTGTGTGTGTGTGTGTGTGTGTGTGTGTGTGGGTGTGTGTTTGCGTGCGCGCGCGCGTGTGTGTGTGTCTCCACGCAAGTTAGTAATCACATAATTAATTAATTTTTAGAAGACCATACAATTATTTAGTCGTTATACATGCCATCATATTATCCATATCGAAAACATCATATTGTGTTAATGCATTATACATTATGGTATGATCGTTTTTAAAAATGAGATAGTACACGTCAGAAGGTTTGTATTTCATATGGTGTATTACATATACATCAAATCGTTGGAAAGCTAAGTTTATAAACCTTAGTGTGTGTGTGTGTATATAGTAGTAGGTATCCAACCATTGTTACTATTCAATACATTTACTCACCAATGATGCTGTACTGATGATCATGACTTCTACAAAAGCTACACAACTGCTAAGACAATGAAACAGAATTAGAATATATTCAAGCTATCAAATACTATTTATTTGAACGTGTTTGTTAATGTATTATTTACAAAACTAGCTCCAGTTGAATGTTCTATCCGTTATTTTCATAAAAGCACAATGTTATGGCAAAGTGTCTGGGTGAAGTGATTTGTGAGCTATGTTATCTTTAAACTGCAACATTTCGATATATCTCTAATCAAAATAGTTCTAACTCAAAAGATATGTCCGTTATGTTCTGCTGACTTCGCCTGCGGTCCTGAAACATCAAATCCCACGACACGTTAGAAGCACAGCATTCTTCACTCACGGTTTGATTGCTTCTCAGCTGAGGACTGGGTTCGAATCCATATTTCTTCATAAACTATCTTTCGTAAACATGTACAACATCTTTCATCGGTATGATGCTATCAGGGGTTTATCTGATCCCCTTGGCGTTTCTGTGACCCCCCAGGACTGACCAGCGACACCGTCATGACGACTGACGCCACCCCCGGGGAGGAGGGGGCGGATACCACGTGTGACACCCCAGCCACCTCATCATACGCGGAGTTTATGGGCGCTTCAACTCGTATTTTCAGAATCGGATCCGCCCACTTCAGTTCTGATTCTGTGATGTATTCTGTATATACTTGTCTAATAATCAGAGGTCCTGCGATGGTTGTCTGTACGTGTATGTAGTGTAGCTTGATTGTTACGTGACGGACGCGGGATTCTGTATGTGCATGTTACTAGTATACAATAGTAGATAATGCTAAATGTTAAACATTGGAAAGCATGAATGAATGAATGAATGAATGGTGTTTGTGCTATGTATATACTGTGTTAATATGATAAGGGTATCCTACTATTGTAATATGGTAGGGCTTGTGAAACTATTAATATACTTAGTTTTTATAGTATATTGTGTCTTGTATCTTGTTGGCTTGTTCTTATTTAACTAGCAATATTACCACTATGTACTTTGTTACATATAAGCCTACGTAGGCGTATAATTATCGTCATAGTTATTTCCAATTACAACAGTTTATACAATTTGGTGTTACGATCAACTTATAAATTAGTCAAACACTCAATCAAAAGTAAGAGTTTCCGTTATGAAATCTTAATACTAGTATAATGTTTTCTTGAATATTGTCATCTTTGTAAAAAATACATGAATGTCATAGATCACGACCTCTGTGAACCTACGAAAGGTCAATAGTGTGTCAGTTACACTCTATTACTCCGCCCCTCACCACCAAGCGAGCCTCTTGACAGCTCACCTACAGTCAGTGCACATACTCGATGAAAGATAGTGCACCACCAAGAGCGCCTCAGTCACCATGGGCGTAAACTGGTGATATCATGACCTCTGCGATTGCGCCACTTACGATAGGAGATAACTCGTTTGAAGTGGAATAAATTGATAACCTATGTATACGGAGCCTAGCCAACTCTCAAGAACCTTCTCGCAGAATAATGCTTGTGTTTATTTACAAGACATACAATGGCAGGTGTTGTTTGACAATGTGGGAACTCTTTCAAATGGAAACGTTAATGGTGCCATTGAAAGACTGGTCTTGTTCTGATAGCGATTGCAACGTAACTAGCACATAATATAGTATAGACTTCAACTGATGGACCGCTTATACATAGTACTATGCATTCCAGTTATTCTCATCACTAATTCCCAACTTGCCAAACAAAACCAGACACGACGATTACTGTAAAGAACTGGTGCTAACAATATTAGCGACACTAAATCGTATTAACGTAGACATTGTCCTTTTACCATAGGATATGCGGACTTAATCTTCCGGAAAAGTTAGCTTATATTGTCATATTGAAACTCAATAAACCTGCGGCTTATTCACAAATTATATAACGGTGATTTGGTAGAAACTTAGCACATTTTTCTCGCTACTCAGCTTGAAAATATACATTCGTCAAAATACACATTCATCAAATGTTATGTTTTACTTATTTCCTACTTGACTTTGTGTATATATATATACTGTATAGTTTATCAAAAGTAGCTTATGCTGTACAGTATATGTTTAAAAAATTTGCATTATAAAAAATGGTTAGGAAATAAATTAATTCAAATAGAGTACTTGTATTTCATAAAATTAAATATTGCGATTATATAAAATAACAAGACATGAATGTCGTTTTATTTGTCTAATCAGAGAATAGTTATTGTTAATCGCAAAATGTAAATATACTGCATATTATACAAACTATAAAAGTAAATATATGCGGAATATAATGTAAGCAGACGAAAAATTACAAACTTAGTACATCTGCTTGCTTGCCTTATATTATATATATTATGAATACCGAGCACGATAAACTATACAAAACACATAGCTTATAGTGGATCATATCTTTCCTAGAAAAGTCTAAAAAAACATACATCGAAATCATAATTATCTAGTGTTATGGGCAATAAAAACACACTCTATGTTATATAAGTAAAATATTATCGTTATGTTTTCGCATGATAACAACGCTTTTAATTATGAACATCGTGTAGGACACTGAATGAAGCTCGGTGCCAAATTGCCGGTTAGTATATAGTATATACAACATAAATCGAAAAATATAACCCCCTATTCCAATCAAGGTTTCGCATATCTCTCAACTTAAGGCTAAACATCCATTTAGTCACGTGTCCGGCAGGTCATTGTTGCACGTGTATGCCAAGTGTGCGCATGCGCTACGTGTATCCAGCGACCTAGCGTTACCTGTATCTATGATTATATAGGGTCCTACAGGTAATTGCTTTTTCAGAAGTATTTCCTTTATACATGGGAACGATATCCGAGTCAAAGTTGACTACTAGTTCGTTCCATTGAAAGAAACTGTTATTTGACCTTAGAGGTAATTTACACCTGATTCGGACAACAATTTCTTTTTCATAGTTTTCATAACCGAAACGAAGGCACGGCTGCCATATCAGAGAACATGTACAAGTACCGACATTGACAATTATTTGTGAGAGGTGACGTTAAGTTGATGAGGTTGTGTATCATCATGGCTTTTTATATATCATCATGGCTTGTTCACAATGAACAGTCACCCTTCGAATGAACAGCTAATCCGATTTTAAACGTTAACCAAATAATAGCTCTCTATGTTAATATTATGTGACTGATTTGAGCACCAGTTGTTGGGTTTGATTGTGCCAGAGTATAATGTAGTGTATTGTATAATGTAGTGTATTCTTGATCCGCGGTATTCTTGGGATGGCCATGCATGATTAGTTTAAGTAAAAGAGAATAGTTATTATTTTACAACCTGTGATGGTATATCAATACTTACTTTGAACTACATACTGGTATCGGTTTTCTAGTATTTGTTGAGTTAAATAACATTATTCTTTAGTAATACGAGGTTTTAGTGATTCGTTTGCTATAATATGTCCGATCAACTGACAAAAGACAGGAATGGCATAGAAGACCATGTAAAAAAAATAGAAACATAAACAATAGCCGCAAACGGAGATATTTTCTATGGGACTAGGTTTCCTGTCACTCGTCACGCCGTGTTGGAAATGTTCGGCGTTATTAGGAATACCCGTCTCCCTGTCAGACGCCAGGACCGGCCATAAACTAACGGAGCATTCTCCGAAAACCATCCACAGACTTCCACAGGAAGGGAACTTTCTCAAAGGTATCCCCGCTGTAACGTATTGACCCTTAGCTAACGGTGCTTGGCGTGAATGTTTTAAAATGAGACGGCAGAAGCAAAACGCAGAAATGGCGTATTGTAAACATCGTTATCATTTTGTCATTTTCTCTCTTTTTAAAAATGTATCTTGACACGCATGATTTGGAGGTTGGCTTGCTGAACCCCGCCATATGGCGAGAAGGCAGCTTCCTTGCAAAAATCTCAAATTTATGACGAAGAGCCATACTATTTTCTGTCATTACGAATTTCAGGTATTTGTGATTTATGTCTGGAGAAAAAAAACTACACCGGAGTCTCGTGGAATAATTCATCACATACATGTCATATGTGACATATTACTTTGAAGTTTTGATAAATGGTACGAAGCTGTTAAAGGTTTTGTGGATAGTTTTTATACAGAGTCAACACAGGTTTTGTCAACTGTACGTAGAGATTACAAACTAACATATCTAGATTCGTCGTCAGTTTACATGTATTGACATAAGAAATCATAGGAACAGTTCCACGCAGCATGAAGAATGTAGACGGTATTTTAAAATACGAGTTCCAAGTTTTAGTGCAGCGACTTCTTCTTTGTGTTCTAATGTACCTAGTACGTAATGACTGTCGCCGTCAGTAAACCATGCTACATATTAAAAAAGTGTATATATATATACATGCATATGTAGACACTCGCCTATAATAACGGACTGAATCTGAAGTCCCGGTCCCATCTAACGCTAATTACGGTATATGCCCATAACAGACTTCGCATATAACGGACAAAAATAGCCGGTCCCAATGAGTACGTTATATGCGAGGTCTACTGTATAAACAAATTGTTTCCGTGAAAATAATACTACATTGATTCTGCTGTACCTGCTTCATTGTTTTCATCTGTCCATGCATGTACACTGTTTCAGAAAACGAACATTGTCGACAATAAAAATACCGTCATCAGTCTTAGTAGTAAATCTACATTTGTGTCCGTAAATTATATTCTTACGTCTTAGCATTGCGCACATATATAATTCTTCATCCCTCAACAGACCTTGTTACCGGAAGTTGAAAGGTTTCGACCTCTGAGATCCGAGGTGGCGGACAGGATGTATACGAGGTGTTTCACACACCACTCGCGCATTAATCACAAACAAGCAGTAAACGTGGCTTTAATTGCTGCATCATAAATTCAAGAAATATCACCTCCGTTCTAAATAAATTACTAAATTATGTCTTTATTGGCTTTGTCAATAATAATTACTTTTCCATGCATTAAACGGGTAGTAAATTACAGAACTTTGCTTACACGTTCACACATGCAATGTAAACAGGAATACCATACACGTTCGCTAAGGTATACTTGTACTCTAGTAACATATAGGTTCTAATCGGCATGGTTAACGTTGCCTAGATTAAAATCAATAAAAAAAGAAGAAAAAAAGAAAAATTAAAAATAAATAAAATATATCTCATTGAGAAATCACTAAAAATCAATAAAAAGACCCAAAAAAAGAAAGATTAAAAATAAATAAAATGTATCTCATTGAGAAATCATTGAGAAATCACTATATCAAATATTCAAAATTCAAGAGCACAATTTAATTTCCCAAATATCTGTTTTTAATATACTTGTTCAGTCTCCAAAAGGATTAAAGTTTTACCAACGAGCGCTGCTAACTACTTATTTGTATTATTATTATTTTTTGGTGCATAGTTTTACTATCTTTAGTATTTTTCTAAGCTTCAGATTATTGTAATAATCATGTAATAAAATAAGTTTAAATTAAAAACATTATGAAGAAAGTTTTAAAAGTTAGTACTTACAGATATAGCACGGTAATAACACAACCGCACTTTCTGTTTTATACAGTTCTCCGTAGAAATTCAATATTATAAAAAACCGAAATTAATTAAAGTCAGTAATAAGATAGACACACGTGTTGAGTTCGAACCCATAAACTATAACCTCGTCAAGTGGGATCGTAGACTATTGAATGTTGCGACTTCCTTAATGAAATCCAGTTTGGTGCCTGCTATTACCCTCGTGAACGTGCCCTTGCCAAGGGTCATGTCAGCGCATCAAGCTATAAATTCGCAATGCTAAAATATCTAGACCCAAGTTGAAATCACTTAAGCGAAACTACATTAACATTGCTCTGTACACATAGACATTAAATGCATTGTTCTGAGTCGGGAAATGCCGTTTTCATTCCTAGATGTAGTTGACATGAGAAATGTATGACGTTGTAAAGAAGGGTTTGAGTTGCAAAGATATTTCAGCATTAAACGTGTAAAAGTGCTCCAATATGAAATTGAACATGAATTTTTTCCGCATATATCCTTGCCAAGGTTGTGTGATCCGCAGTGACACTGGACATGTTAATTATCTACACAATGACACAGTGCGGCCACTTTCTAATTTAACATTCACTCAAGGGAGGCAACTCTGTCACATTCCGGAAATGGGTAGTCATCCATCATTCAAACCGCAAGTCCGGGTTCTCTTTGGTGGCAATGATTAGTCAATGACCATAATCCGTCACCCCCGTCTGGATCGCCAGATTACCTTTAATGATTGATGACTGTTGCCATGGTGATCATTCTGTTTGGACTTTCAGAATGGCGAACGTTCCACGTGATCATGAACCCGAGACAGAATCTGCATCATTCCACTGTCTTCCAATACATATGGTTGTATAGTGCCCGTCACAGTGCATGTTTTGGATGGCAACATCTATGATATGACCAATACCCCGGATGTCTATGCAAGGTCTATCTTCTTCTGTTCCTGCAAGTCGTCTCTAGAGCTGGACAGTCCGGGTTCAACGTCATGTCCAGATTTAATAGATAGCGGCGTGCCAATGGGTATACGTATGTAAGATACGTCTGTGAGATATACATAGGTTATGCAGTTTAGGTATGCTTAGGTATTGGTCTAAATATTGAGGTGTACATAGTTGAGGTATCCGTATTAACTTAGGAATACGTCACCTATGCACACGTAAAGATGATTTACACCTCAATTATTTAGACCATGCATAGATGAGGTACTCGTACGTGAGGTATATATACATGTAGGTGAGGTATTCGTATACGTGAGGTATACATACATGTAGAGGGGGTATTCGTACGTGCGGTAAATAATGCATGCATATGAGGTATTTGCACGTGAGGTATATATATGCATGTAGATTAGGTATTCGTACGTGAGGTATGCATACATGTAGATGAGGTATTCTTACGTGAGGTGCATACGTACATGTAGGTAAGATGTATACGAATATATTTATAAATGCGTGTACACACATTTTTTACTGAAACATGAATGCCTAGATCACACATCACCGGAATTACAGACAGAATGTATTCGGATAGATAGTGCGCGTTTTAAATTACAACAACGACATGTAAGATGTATCGTATGCATCAGACTCAGATTGGACTAAACGGTTGACTGGTCTGGTGCAAGAAAACAATACCAAGAATACAATTTGGGAATTCACTTAATAAGTTAACTTTACAATAGTACTCTGTGTAAGATCACCTATGAAGTTAGACAAGTTATTGTTATTTTAAAACGGTAACACTTTCTGTATATCTGGGAGCGTGTCACACAGAGGAATGCACAGTCTGTCTGTACTGTACAGTTTAAGTCTGGTATTTATCATGTCTAACTGCCCTTTGTTGCAATGGTTCATCTACAGTTATTCCTCTGTGAGCTGAGAATTGATCACTTCAGTCAAACACGCAGTATTTGACAAGGGAAGATGAATAAGAGCATTCTGAGAAGAGTGGAGACGTGGGTATGGGCCGAGACGAACTAATAATGATCCATGACGCAGTCGGACTCGGAGCCATGGTAATTTACAACATCCATACTCCTACAACTTTGAAGTAACGTATCCGTGCAGAGTTCAATTTCAACTTCTATAAAGAAGAGCTGTTCATTTCCTGTTTTAAATTATTTGCATTTTGAGACTAATAAAAAAAATATATGTGTGAAGTTTTCGGAATCTTGTAATATGAAACCTAGTAACTAATGAATCTGTGTCGAAATGCATAGGTCTATACAACTCTGTGTTTTCTGTAATCTAAACTTAAATTTTATTCCAAACGAATTTTGTTTTTATTGTATTGCTTCGTAAAGCTATAAATAACGTTAAAAGTAAAATCCGAGTGTTAATTATGTATTATTTCCACAAGATATAATAAAAATATACGCAGCCATCGAATGATATTAGGCTAGTGTCCTCCTACCTGCGAATGTGTCTTAAATTGATGGCGTAGCAGACTGGATGATAAATTGTGTCTGGGTTAATGGAGGATCACAATAGTGTACAGTTTGTCTGCAATACAGCGACCAATTTGTCACTTTTTGCGCTATCGATAGTGGAGTATGATTTATACGAAACTATCGCGGAGGTCCTGGCTCCACCCGGCACTTGACGCAGAAGGCTAGACTAATCGAAAATGTGAAAGTATTTACGCGTGAGGGGAGAGATTAAGGTTAGAAGGCCAAGGGAGACAAATCCTTCTTTTTCTTTTCTCGACCTCTTAAGAAATCTGACTAGGAGAGGAATGATTTATAGACAGTCGGGGCAGTTTGTTATCAATAAAAAGTTTTACATTGCAAAATAACGTACAAATAAAGGCACTGACGAGTAGGGTGAGCGTATGTTGTAGCGGGAAATCTAAATTTTACAAATTGAAATATTGTTTTTATTTACCACTTTCGGTAGACATGATTTTTTGGGGCTGAATTCTTATCTGTAAAATGTTGCCCCCACTATTACTTGAATGTCTTGTTTCGCGTAGTCTGCTTAACATCACTTAAAAGCGCGTCTGTGTATACTGAAACCAGACCAATTAATAAGCATTATCGTTCAGTTTGTATATTCAGCTGTTATCATTTCTGGAGATAGGGGATGGATTCTGTTTAAATTGATGATGATTAATTTATTGTGACCATTTATAAAACTAGATGGCATGGATGTCCACGTATCATAATTATATCAGAGATAGCATCAATTAATATAAGACAGGCGGACGATCGGTGCATATAGATTAAGGTATGGAATTAAATCTGGATGCATTACTGTTATTTTGCAAAGTAAGGATTGTGTAATTACGAAACTTCTTTATAAAGGTAAGTGTGTAATTAACTATAATGTCTATATTGCAAGGAAACCATTGTTGTATAAAATAGGTTCCAGTACGCAAACATCCTTCAATACATGCTGAAGAGCTGCATTACGAAATTTGCTTTGTCGATGGTTCACATAGCAATATGTGTATGTTCTAGACACGTCTCTGAGACATGTTATTATAGTGATCACTTTGGTGGGGTTTTAATAAGGTTTACTAAGTAATACAAATGTAATGCAAAGTTGGTGGGGTATTTTAATAGGGGAAGTAAAATTGGTATTTGTTTTAAAGAATTACTGTAAACAATACAAATTAGGTTCAAGAATATTGTTCAGTGTTCGTATTCGTATATATTTAGTTTCTACTAGTATATCAATGCTTCCGTAAGATGCCAAATTTAAGGTAGGTTTCTTATAGCTTCTCAAACAGGCAATCATTGAAGGTAGAAATAAATGGTCAAATTCGTTAATACAAATTTATTAACGGTGATGATTTCAATCAAGTTTAAACAATTCCATAATATTATTCCACAAGCCCTGGACTTAACTTATATCATTGAGTGTTCAATCGGGTGGAACTGCATGGTATGCCTTGAAGGCGTCAGTGAGTCTGGGAGGGTTCGCTCTGGTGGCAGTCCCTGTTGAGAGCCTTTGTCAGGCGTGTGCCAAAAACATTAAGTCGCCCAGGAAACAAAATGTACAATTGTCGGTCCTTGCTTGTCCCTTCATTACAGTGTAACACGGAAATCATGGGGATTTTACGACACGATACCTCCCCACAATAGATGCTGTCCCGCCAACAAAAGAAGCTAGTATTGGGAGAGTTCACATTATGCAGATTCTCTCTCGACATTCACACAAGATTAACTTTGCACATTCTTCCTACCCGTGTTTATTGTCGGATGTGTAAGTATGAGCCTGTCAGCGCCAATGCCCAAACAATGTCTGCTTTCAAGGCAGTGTAGGCTACTTTCACGTCAACCAAAGGAGAATTTTGTCCAGGAGATTTCTTACTTTTGTCTTCCACAGATGCCGGGAGCCGTATTGTGGTCATTTGAGAGAAGGCGGAGTAGTGAGAGTGGACGTTTTGGCTGAAAGTTGCATGATTGTCTGCTGCGGACCCGTGGCAGCTCGCACCAGATAACCTTCCTTGCCTGATCGCTGTCTGGTCGCTACATGGTCGCTGTCTACCTGGTCGCTGCATGTCTAGTCAGTACCCGGGCGCTGCTGTCACATAGACGGATAGCTTTCTGTAAATTGTAATATCCCGCAGTGGAACATACCCAAATTATACTTGATAATACTGGGGTAAGTCTGGGTGCACACGGGGATGTCGGGTAGGTGGGGATGTCGGATAGGTATACTCGATGACCTCGCTGCTAGACTCTTTGACCCAGGATATGTATCCAGAACTAAAATGAAAACACCTCTCCTTGAAATAATTGCAGTTGAAACTTTTAACACATTTTCTTGTGTTTAAGTAAGCTTGTTGTGTATGGAATACTTTTCATATGGTATTCATTTGAACCTAGTTGACATGCATGCCAAGTGTCAAGCATACAGCAAACTCGAAAAGTTAAAACTTTCTAAACGCATGCGAATTATTATTGCAAAGAACTAGAGAAAGTCCTAACTCAAATGTGTGACAGGTTGGTTTGGCCTCATCCAACATTACGCAGATTTGTAGCGATATTAATGCATCTGTGGTACGGTACGGTCCATGAACCAGGTCTGATACTGATAAGCTACGGTTGAAGGTTGCACTACGTGTGCGGACAGCATATGGCATTCTTTCCCGTATTTGATGTCGGATGCCACGTCAACTATTGTGTGTAAGCAGTGTGTGTGTGTGTGTGTGTGTGTGTGTGTGTGTGTGTGTGTGTGTGTGTGTGTGTGTGCGTGCGTGTGTGTCTTTGTGGAAGTGTGTGTATTATATATAATGTATTCTCGCCCACGCATATGCCAGCACATATTCCTTTTAGATAACTACCAATACTTTATAAGCGCATGTTCATGTAATCCTATCATGATATATAATAATTATTGATGTATTATGTAAATATAGCTACCAAACACTATTATAGGTTGATTATGGAAAAACGTGTTGTATTTGAAGATTAATCACGCCAGAAATTTATTACATAGTAATATGTATTTGCAGCACACGTGATTTTTTTATATTTTTAAAGAGGTTCATTTATCAATAACTCTGAATGAAAATCTGTAATTTATACATTATACTGAATGATATTTACATTTCAACACCAGCTGGTATGTATCAGATATCGTAAAGCATCAGAAATATTGTTCGTACAATGCTAGTGTTTCTTCCAATATTTCGAAATACAAGCCCTATGCCCAATCAATCTGTGGTCAAAGTAAATGTCAACTGCTTATTACGTTATGTAAAATAATAATTATTGTAATTATAATTACGTGAAGGATCAATTTGGTAAATTTCAAATTAAATAAATCCTGGTAACGGTTAAGTAAATGGTGTGGTACTAGTATGTTGCTTTGGGATCTGGTATAGAGCGGTTAGGATAACTCCTTCATACTGATATACAAGCAGCTGATAGTTTAAGAACGATCGTTCTCCGAGAGCGATGCTCTTCACAACGTCAATATCTCAGCTATACAGATATAAGTAAAAGCCATTTCTTGAAGGATGTCGGCAACTTCACATTCAACATAGCCATTCTTCTCAGTGGTGTTGATAAACTAGCAGTCAACCCATGGCTAGGCATACGCGGAATCTGTACATAGATACTTGAAATGTAAATTGAAATCGACGATTGACAAACTGTTGTTGCCTGAAATGTTCTGGCTACGGAAATGAAATCTCCATTTAGAAGTTTGTTTGGTTTCTTGCAGACATTTCGCAGTTCTTTTTCGCGTTTCCACTTCTTATGGTGGTGTAAATCAACATTTGTGTGATTTTTCGCAATTTGTAAATCTCCCTACAGGACTAGATGTAATAAATTTGTTTTTAGCAGTTCTTGTATATACTGTGTGGCTCCAGGCAGCATCTGGATAGTTGTAGGATTCTCTGACATTAGCCACGTATTCACTGTACAAGTATAAGTCGTTCCATTGTGCTGAGCTGTTCCTTCTCATCCATTCCTCTTGTGCTGCTTGGAGCAACAGAACACATATCAGAACAACGCAGATACTTATTTGTATATTGATAAGATTTCTTTCAGAACAAAGTTTAATTTTTTTGTTCAAGAATTCAAGATTTAGGAATGTAAATGTTTCTTCACATCTCACACCACTGTATAGCATCCAATATCTGGTATCTTTGCAAAGATGTAGCGCTGATGTACGCTAAATGCGTTTTTTCATTTTACGTCGTCGTCGGATATCTGTATTGTTCGTTACATTCCAAATTATAATTAGGTTTTCCTATAGTTTCAACTATTTATGCAGTTCATGTTGGCATCCAACATTGTGACAGCGATAATTATATACCCTTGCAAATAATTACTGTCACTATAAAATACAGAGATTTAAATATATTAGGTACTCGGCAATTTAATTAAAATCCGATAACGTTTCGCACCTCATACAGTTTTGACATTTTTGCGAAACTAGCGGATATTCAAATATCTGCGCGTCATGTTCTGATCTGATTTTAATGAGATGAAGTACCCGGTCGTATGAAAGAGTTGGGTGAGAGGTGAATTATTTACCTGCATACATAATTTCTCTATGTTTAACGCACTTCTGACATAATGAACGTATATTTTCAAAATACAAAGAGTAATAAATTTAGGCACCACTCTAGAC